>JAXIVJ010001501.1:0-55000 GCA_036785665.1 Chirona hameri | reverse complement strand
CGACCACCACCGGCCGCCGGCAGCCGCCCAGGCTGACCCATAGGGTCTCCAGCGGCGAGCCGGCCGAGGGCACGTCGAGCCGCATGGCGCGCAGGTGTGACCGGTATAGGATGCATATCCCACCACCCCGCACGCGCCGGCCACCGCGGGCGGGTCGGTCTCTTCTAATAGTGCTGTAGCCGGGAAAGATGAGTAGGTAGGTAGGTAGGTAGGTAGGTAGGTAGGTAGGTAGGTGGGTGGGTGGGTAGGTAGGTAGGTAGGTAGGTAGGTAGGTAGGTAGGTAGGTAGGTAGGTATATAGGTAGGTAGGTAGGTAGGTAGGTAGGTAGGTAGGTAGGTAGGTAGGTAGGTAGGTAGGTAGGTAGGTAGGTAGGTAGGTAGGTAGGTAGGTAGGTAGGTAGGTAGGTAGGTAGGTAGGTATGCATGCATGCATGTATGTATGTATGTATGTATGTATGTATGTATGTATGTATGTATGTATGTATGTATGTATGTATGTATGTATGTATGTATGTATGTATGTATGTATGTATGTATGTATGTATGTATGTCTGTCTGTCTGTCTGTATGTATGTATGTATGTATGTATGTATGTATGTATGTATGTATGTATGTATGTATGTATGTATGTATGTATGTATGTATGTATGTATGTATGTATGTATGTATGTATGTATGTATGCATGTATGTATGTATGTATGTGTGTGTGTGTATGTATGTATGTATGTATGTATGTATGTATGTATGTATGTATGTATGTATGTATGTATGTATGTATGTATGTATGTATGTATGTATGTATGTATGTATGTATGTATGTATGTATGTATGTATGTATGTATGTATGTATGTATGTATGTATGTATGTATGTATGTATGTATGTATGTATGTATGTATGTATGTATGTATGTATATATGCGTGTGTTATAAACGACCGGCATCTCTCGGGATTGATCTCATTTTAACTGATCACCAAAACAGAAGAAATGCGGGTTTATTAAAATAAAATATAAAAAAATAAAAAAATCCTTTCAATCGATAATTTTCTTCAGTTCTCCCCACTTACTATCGAAGCCATCTAAATCATTCCTTAATCTATATGCACTATATTCCTTTTCAGCTTCAATCTTTAAAGCTTTCATCATTACAGTTAGCGAAGGTGAAACTGTATTCATTCGCGCTTTGTGTATTACATCCTTACCAATCGTTGCTAGTAAGGCAATTATATTTGGAAGATCATTGAGGAAGAACCAACTGATAATGTTGATATGTACTACTTTATTGTATTGCTGTTTGATGTGTGAGAGAACTTCATCAATTAATATTTCAACCTTCGGACAGTACCAGAACACATGGGCTAGAGTTTCTGTTGCCTGTTCACAAAAGGAACAAAGGTTCGAAGATTGTATATTCATGGCTTCCAGCAGCTTATTTGTTGGATATATTCTTGTTATTGTTCTATAATGTAAGTACATAAAATACGTAGACGTCGTGGTCGTGTTTCCATAACTATTGAATAGTGATACTATCGCCTAAATCAGGAATTTATTTCTTGGAATCTATAATATACTAAGACTTTTATACCAAAAAAATTCAAACATTTCACACAAAACAAACAACAAAACTTTTCAGGATTTGTTTTTGCTCAGCGCAATAACCATTCGTGAAAACGGCTAACACTGTTATACCAAAATTTTCAAAACTTTTCAGAAACTTTTCAGAAACTTTTCAGCGCAATAATCCTTCGTGAAAACGGCTATTGATATGCAAATAGGGACCAGTTGGTAAATGCAATAGCATGATCATAGAAAATAAAAACAAACCAGACCCCTCAAGGTTTATCTCTAAACAGGTACACACGGCGTGACGAGAGATGGCGTCATCGGTACAAAACCAAGGGCGTATCCAGCCGTGTTTTTGGGGGAGGGGGGCCAATCCAGTGGCGTATTTCCAAAAAGTTACTGAGCAGGAGGGGGGGGGCTAGTAGACCGTCATCTGCCAGCGAAAAAATTTGGACCGGGGTGGGGGGAGGTGGCAGACCGTCAGCCTCAGCCGTCACTGATAAATTGTTGACCGGGGGCGGGGGGGGGGGGGGGTGGAGGGTTAGAGCGCGTTTAGTCAGGCCGTCGGCAACCCGTCGGCAACTGCATAGCATGTATTGAACTTCATATCTTGGGGTTAGTGGCGTCGCCGATTATTTTTAAGTGTGGGGGAGGGATTGGCTGAAATGACAAAAAAAAATGTACCCCCCATATTTGTGCGCGTATTTAAGCCTTTGGAGCATTTTTAACCCGCACGGCGCTGGGGGGGGGGGTAAATTTTCCCCCCTCCCGGATTTTCTCCATAACTTGACAACTATGACAGATATCAAAATGAAACTTACGGTAGCTTATGGTGCATCAATTCGACGTCTTCTGCCATTTTTTTTTTAATTCGTGAACATTTTGGCAGATAATGACGTTTTAGTGACGTCATGCCATGTCATTTTTGGTGAAAAAAACGTTAAATGTTTGAAAAATCGTAGAAAATAGCGTGTTACTGCAAATTGCAAATAAAAAACGTCAAAAGAAGGGAAATAACATTGTCTTTGACATGGATATCTCAGATTTCCAAAATTTTGGGTTTTTGACCTCCAAAAATGCAAAAAACTGATTTTTGGGGAAGAATTTCCACAAAAGTTTTTTGTTTGAAGATTTTCAAAAAAACGGAAGATATATTAGAGAACCGAGTATGAACGATGTTCAAACCAAATTTCAAAGCAATTTCTTTATTTTTGACTGACTTATGGCTCTCTAAGAACAAGTAACTCATGACGTCATTTTTTTAATTGCGTTTTTGGGCTTTTACTGACCAGATACATACAAATAAATGCCACCGCTGTATTTCGAAGACAAAACTAGTCTAGAAACATGCAATGTTTATTTAGATTAATCAATTTCAAATTTTGACCTTATTGTGACCTGACCTTGACCTGAGGACGATTATATGGTGTCAGGCTGTGAAAATGGCTGCTTCTATCGAATTATACGTGTAAAATAACCCATACAACATGTGTCGCATGGCTTTCGTAGACCTGTGACCTTGTGTGACCTGACCTTGACCTTGACCTTTGCTTACAATTTCACTTTTACTTATGCGGGAAATGCATTATACACTCTGGAACACTTTGTGAGATAATAGTTGCAATATAAGGCTTTGGATGGAAAGTATAGCCCAAACACTCAAATACTTACATTTTACATTTGACCTGACCGTGACCTGACATGTGACCTTATTTTAAGAATTTCGAGTATGCATTCGATTATTCTCGTTGAGAGCTTGCGATCGCCGCATTGCGCGTCTCGCTGCGGCGATCGCAAGCTCTCAACGAGAATAATCGAAAGGAGCCAAAAACCGAGACGTCATTGCGCGTCTCGGTTATTGGTTCGGAAGATACGGGGGGGGGGGTAAAATTTACCCCCCCCCCCCAGCGCCGCGTGTTCGGCTGGAGACCCCAGCGCATCGCGGGTTAATGTGAATTGTCATGTTAAAGTAGGTACTTGTTACTTAGCGCCGCCAAGCGGCGCGAAATTTGTATGTGTTTACCTGATAAAACTCAGAAATATAAGCGGTGTGCCTTGTAGAGGATAAGAAGCTAAAAATGCTGTTCATTCAATTCAGCGTTACGAAGAACCGAAGACGATGGCGATGGCTTCGTTATGACGATGGTTACCGATGTGACGCCGCGAAGCGGTGTGGAAATTGTCATTTTAGGTTGTTTTTTGGAACCAGACCGTGGGTGGAGCCAAACCTCAGGTCATCCCTTTTCCTGGTTGCACATCTCGGTAGGATGAAAAATATTGAAATGAAGGTAGTTTTTCATATGCATTAGCCTCGGATAGTAAATCACGATGACCGGTGGCAGTCAGCGCTCATTAGTACCTACATATGATAATAACTGTATAAACATATGTACCGAAATGTAGCAAACAACTGATAACAGTACAAAAGGTTTGAAAGCAGCAAGAGGCAGAATGACTTTTCCGCGCATAAATGGTCCCTGTGGATCTGGAGGAGCCTAGGGGAGATGGCTTGGGGAGATGGACCTGGCCTGGTCCCCACTATAGTAGCTCTTCTGTCCAGCAAGTTGGGCACCGCTGTAGCAGCTTCCAGGTGCCGATGTCCGCGTCTTTGCGTTCGCGTCGCCTTTTTTCGTAACTTGGCAGATTAGTTAAAAATGTAACCCGCTTAAAATTTAATATTTTATGAAGGGAGTGGGTCCTGGGGCCAGAAATTACCGCCAAGGAGAGCCTCTGCCTGACACTTATAATGATTCATTTTCCCATTTTCCAAATTTGTTTTCACAATTGGGAAACTTGTGTCATGCCGCGAAGCGGCGCGAAATTTGCCAGTTGTTGGCTGTGGATAGCTGGATTTTGACTGCTGCAAAAACAATTTGTACGATAAATTGTTAACTTTCCTCCCCTGCTTGGGAAGGAGGGGGGAACATAGTTTCCCCCTCCCCTCCTCCCCTTTGAATGGTCTTTGGGGGTCATGGCCTCGTTGCCCCTCCCCCCCTGGATCCGCCTCTGAACAAAACTATAAAATAAGGGTGGGTCTTACTAAGGCCCAAATTTAAAAATCGGACTTGTATTTCTCTAAGACCAGATAACTGTGTTTGTTTTCAATGCTACCTTCCTAAATTTCACTACATAGCCGCTAACTTGGCTATATCAACTAAAAACTAAAGTTAAGGTGGGAATGTCCCTTTAAGCTAGCTTCAAACTCCGTCCAGCGATTCTACACTGTTACGAAAATTATGAAGGCGGTACAAACTACCAATACTAAGGTAACATTCAGTAATGCACCAGCGTACGTGATATTGCGTTGGCTGATGTTTGCTTGTACCAACTTTTAAAAACATGCAAGCCCATATTTTGTCGTTCCTCTGCGGTGGAAAGCAATTGAACACTTGTTATTGTCGTGCATTGAACTTAGAAAACATACATTATACATTTACCAGTAAGGCGCCGTAGTTGGCGATGAACGAGCGAGCGCGAAAGAAATATATGGCGAATTTGAACTCCATCGGGCAAATAGTTTCTGAGATACAAAAAGGGTGCGCGTGTGCGCACGTGCAGAGGCTCTGATTTATGGGAAAGTGGCGGCTGAGAGGTCTCTAACCGCACACCAAATTTGAACACACCCGGCACAGCCGTTTCGAGATATGGGATAGGGGTGTGCACGTGCGCACGTGCAGAGGCACCCCATGCCTGACTTGTGGAAAGGCGGCGGCTGAGGGGTCCCTAACTACATACCAAATTTGCACACAATCGGCCCAGCCGTTGCAGAGTTGTGCGAGAAAACACTTTTCAACACCCCTCACGCGGCACGCGCCACGCGCAGTGGTAGTCACCCATGTGAGTCGGCACTGGTCACAAGCATGGTAGGTTGGATCAGGGGCGGAACTTTTTTTTGGGTTGGGGATGCAGTAAACAAAACTAAACTGTACTGTAACTGTAACTGTAAACTAAGGTAAACATCCCCCCCCATTTTATTTACATACAATTTTCTTTTCTTTAGATACATCATGCTGCTATGTGCTCTGAGAGGCATTTGCTTGCTTTGTCCCCAGCTTCGGTAAATTTGCAGTTGAGGTAGACTCCATTAATTTTTTTGACATTTTTGGGGGTGCTGATTCCAAATATGTCCACTATTTGTCATTATTTTTTCTTCGTTTTTGATTCATTTATAGGTATATTGTTTTTCAATTTGTATATATATATTTTGTTTTAAACATATATTTTTGGGGGTGGGGAGACATTGGGCGAAACCATATATTTGCTCCCAAACTTCTTGAGTGGGGGCAGCTGCTCCCCCGTCCCCTCTTCCACCGCCCTCCCCCTGTCCCTTACCCCGTTCTCCCCTCCCCTTCCCCCGTCTATGGTTTGCACATCTGCAAGGTTTTCCAGCGATGACGAAAACGAAAAACGGTGGGACGAAGCGTATCCGTTTTCTTTGCCCACCTTATACCTCATCTTGTGAAACTGTTTTATCTTTGAGAGAAAACCCTCTTAACCCTATTTGTAACAGGCTCCTGGCTACCCCTATTTGTAACAGGGAAGTGGGCGGATTCCGCCCCCTCCACCCCCCCCCCCCGGAGATCTCGAGATCTACCCGTCCGATTTGCAAAAAATGAAACGGCGTTTGGTTCCCCTCAATACGATCTACATTTCGAAATAAAAAACAATCTAAATTTTTGATAGGGGGGCAACAGGGGGGCAAAAACCACAAATTGTAGTGGTATTTTTGATCCAACATAGCTTCCATATTTATCGACCGATTTTAACACAATTAATACGAATCGATAGAGATTGAATTGGAAATTGATATATAACAGTGGCGTTTGAAAATTCAAAAATTATAGGCGTGTGCAGGTCACTCAATATGGGGGTGAAGTAAATGCGTAATAAAACCATTTTTTATGTTTTTAAAAAAAATAAATGAAATGGTATGTGATTGTGAAATTAGACAAAACAGTTAAAAAACATATTTTGTTTGCCATAGGCAGTACCAGGTTAGTGAAAAGGGGGGTAAAATTGGAAAAAATATTAACCGCAGACAAGTTGCTACCCAGCACTATAAATATGTTACTGATCGTAGATAGTTCCTTTTTACATGTTGTACTTCATCATAGGCGTATCCAGGATCCAAACTGGGGCGGTTCAATACCTTTTGATAAGTATATTATCCGCTATTATGATGCTAACTAGTCAACAGTGACTATTTCACTTACAACTTCAATTAACATTACTTACCCCTCTTTTACCCTACCTGGACTCGCCTATTATCTTATAATCGTTCGTAGAGTAGCCTGTGGTGCGTGTTTCATACGAAAACTACAGTATGTTATGTCATTGTACGCCCATGCCTCTTAGTTTCCTTGCAATAATATTACCCCCTTTCTTCCATTCCTGAGCGCACCTCTGCAAGAAAATTACTTTATTCCCTTTTCTGGCCTCATATGTGCATATATCATTATAAGCTAACCGTCTATTGCGCCGTTATCGCTGGCATATCGTCATCACCAAGACAGTCACCCCCCCCCCCCCTTTCATGTGCCTGAACACGCCCCTGAAACTCTATATGTAATAAATTATGCAAATAATGGAAGCAGAAGCTATCTTTTACATCTTGATAACTATAAATGCCCCTTACATTGCTCTATTTGCTTCCCGCCAAGCATTGAATAGTTCCTGGAACCCCCCCCCCCCCTTTTTGAAGCCCCTGAAACCGCCTCTGCCATGTAATTTGTATGATATTTCATTAACATCAACTAATTTTAACTTGTTGAAATCACCTTGAACCGATGTAACTCCTTCAAACTTGAGGCAGTTAGGAAGAAACCGTGAAGATCGCATTTCCGTATTATCGCCAAATTTCGCCTCCGAACACACCCAAAACTGTACCCTGGAACCGCCTCTGTTCAGGTTAAGCACTCAAAATTTTGACTCCAAATGCAGTGTTCAATTCTATGAAAAGTCCCAAAATTTCATGGGCCTGCTCCCAGCCGTTCTGGAGATATCTGCGAAAAACATGAGGGGGCGGAATCCGCCCCCCCTGTTACAAATAGGGTTAAGCAATATTTGTTTGCGGATTTGTGCTTTTCTCGTCTTTGGGTACCTTTTAATCCATCAAATTTCCCTTGCGTAACAAAATTAATGGTTTCGACAAAAAAAAAACTGACTCTTAACCCGCGAGTTACTGGCGTATATTTCATAACGCGACTTACTGGGGGGGGGGGCTATTTTGTGCCCCCCCTCGGATATCCGGAACTACTGGACCGAATGTAAAAATTAAAACGGCATTCGATAGCCCTGGGAAATTTATCGAGGGAAACATAATGTTGTTGATCTCAGGGTCGCCGATGACGTCACAAGTCAGGTCAAGTACAAAATGTTTGACCGTGTCAAAAGGTCTCCATGGATGGAATTGTCGCGCAAAATTGCGATATTAAACGCATAAGCTGTCGATAAATCGGTATGATTCGTGTCCCTGACACTTCTAAGTACCTTTCTAAGCTGTTTATGACCTTGGGTCAGGTCAAGGTCATCCGAGGTCACGAGGTCAAACTGCAGATTACGGTCATTAGGCGTTGTTACACATGTTTGTGGGTTTGTTTTTCGTCTAGAACGCAAAAAATGACCTTAGAAATCGAAGTAAAAAGCTAAAACGGAAATGAGTTTTGTATGCATAGTAATGCTGTGAGAGGTGGTCGATTTGTGTCATTTAGAGGTCATAAGTCAGTCATTTTTGAAGATATCTACTTCAAATTTGGTACATATATTCACCGCATACGTCTTGATCACATATATTCTGTTTTGGATATTTCTGCTTTTTTCTTGAAAATTTTGTAAAAGCAAAAAAAATGTATTTGGATTTTTCAAAATTTTGAATACAAAACTCAAAAATCCGTGATTGCAGTTTGATATCCCGGTCTATTGTCAGTAATTTGATCTAAGACAGTCGAGTTTATCTCAAATATCCTACCTTTGCCAGCGTTTTCTTCAAACCATTATTTTGCAACAAAAACCGAAGAACATGACGTCACTCTGACGTCATTCCCGGTTGACCTATCATAACCTCATTTTTGTTGTACTTTTGCCAACATGTGTAGAATTGGTGTGAGAGAAGGTACTGCAAGTTTGGTGACAATACCGGTGTTTGTTCAGGAGTTGTTGCAGAATAACGGGAGGGGGGGGGGGGGGGGAAATAGCCCCCCCCCCCCAGTAAGTCGCGGGTTAATGGGGTCTTAACCCCTTGTCCCTGTAAGAGGCATCTAAAAGAACAGAACAATCTGGTTATGCCGACTTGTTCTGCGTTATATTTGTCAGTGACGCATAGGTGTCGCCAAGATGGGGGGAACGGGGCAACGTGCTCCCGGAACCTGGGACCTCTTGACCTCTTGACATCGATACATATACATATTTAAGGTTCAGAAATATGGGGCAGGTTGATGAAATCGAAGGCTCGCCTCGACACTAAACCTGCATTTTTGTTGTTGTTGTAAAATATGATTGATTTATTCCTAGTAAAAGTCGTTTTTTAGGACGCGAATATCTGCCAGAAAGACTTCCTCTCGAACTTAAAATGTCTCGTGATGCCAATGGTCCAGGGTCGGTCCTTCTACATATGACAGCTGAGATTTAAAAATAAAATAAAATTTGTTCGGTGTTGTTCGGTGTTGAATAAACCTATTTTATTTTCAAATGACCTTTACTGATGTGGCCCTCCACTTTTCAACACCATGACCAGGTATATATTGTGTAAATAATGTTTGCCAGGCTGAAAAATTGAATGTTGTGACAATCCTGACTGGTAGCACATTTTGTTTAGGTCTATGATAATTTCTGCTGTTTTTCCAGCTCAGGATTATTGATATGCTTTCAAACACACAACATTTATATTATTGGTCAAATTCTTCATTAAGTGTCAATTTCACCAACATATTTATGCTCAAATTTTAGCATATTTGGCCAATTTAAGGGTGCATTGTAATATGTGACCTGTCCTTTATCCAGAATTACGCACAATGTGAAAACTGAAATATGTTACACCCAGTCTTGCTTTACTCATGTTTTGTATGTAAGCACCTATATTGACATTGTGTGTCTGCAATTGAAAAAGGATACCTGTGTGTCAATAAGTAGTGTTGTTCTTTAGTGTTTATGACCATTGACCTGTATCCCGTCAGTTGTGTTGGTACCTATACTGTGCCTTTGTCCTTTAATATTGTTGTTGCATCTATAACATTTATATTTGTTTTAAGTTGAGGGGGGCTGAATGACAAGTTGGGGGAGAGGCTAAGCCATCAGTTGAGAGGGCTGAAGCCCCCTCAACTGAATATGATCCTACGCCCCTCTACAGTGTCTCATTCTTCCCCCAGCCAAAATGACCAAAACACTTAATCCTATCTGCCAGACAGTAGTCATATTATTGGGGATGCAGATGGAAGACTGGGGATGCAGATCAGAACATTGGGGATGCACCTGCACCCCATTAGTATATAAAGTTCCGCATGTGGGTTGGATGGGGCTACTCAGCAAAGAAGTCCGCTTGTCAATCGGACTTACGGTTGCTGAGATATAAGCTTCTCAAAAGCGTCGCCACGGGCCGGGCCGGGCCGCTCATATTCATATTTGTCCCATATACCACAGAAGGACGAGCGAGCGCTTCGCGCTCGCTCGTAATCATTGGCAGCGGATGGAAACATAATTATGCGTGATGGTAATGTAGGCACTGTAACAAGTTTATTCAAGTTCACCAAAGTATGTTTTTTAACTATGCATTTGCGTGAGCATTGAAGTCAGCGTGGTCAATTATTCTTATAACTTTGTCTGCAGAATAATACGTTCATATAACTTGGAGTGATGAAATGCAACCCGACACTTCAACCCAAAGTAGGTGTAAGAAAAGGAGAAGTAATTAATTGTTAAGCAATAGGAGATGACTGCACTGAATAATAATAAACGGTCTTGCATGTGAGACCATACGACTTTGATGCGAATAACTGGATCCCCATAGTAGCCGTACTCCGACAACCGCGAACCCAAAGCCATCCATACAACTCATTCCGTGATCTTCAGAATAAATAATTAAAATAACTTCATGTCCGGTAGCTGACGGAAATGCCATATCTGTGGACACTGGACAGGTAGCGCAATTCCCGGCTTGACCTTCTATTGACCTTCTACTATCCAGCGAAGCAACAGCCCGCTGCGTGGGTGTCCGATTTGCCGCTCGCCGCGAACGCAGAGCCACCGAGTGGGTGAGGCAATGCATACCACCCTCTTGGCACACTTAACATTCATAGGATGCAAACGAATTCCAAACCGAGCTGATGGCTGATGGGGAATGATTCGGGCGCAGCGAGTTTGATGCATGAACCGACGCGACGCCTCGCCGCCGCCGCCGCTGCCGCCGCGCCGCTGACGACGACGACAGGGCTCCCTCGGCGGCGCGGCATGGGAGCTCGATTGGATCCTCTGCCACATGATTGGACCGCGTTACCGACCGCTCGCCCGCTTGACGACCTGCCGCAAGCCGGCCATCATCCCGGAACACGGTGTCAGATTCCACCGCTCCCGCCGATCGCCGGTCCCGATGGCACGATGACCACGTGTCCCGGTCTGACTGGCCGGACGGTGGAACAACAACCAACGACGCCGGACGACAGTGGGCGACGACGCCGGACGACAGTGGACGACAGACAAGTCCCACGGGATGCCGAGGCCTCCCGTCGCTGACGGATCAATTACACGACCTCGCGGAGACATAATTGACTCGGCGCTCCCCGGAGTCGAATCGCTGGTGGCGGTAATTAATTCTTGGTCGATCCATCGCGGCGCCGATGAGACGCCGGCCGCGCCACGGCTCGACGCGCTGCGCCGCGGACGCTGCAGACGACGCCGCCACCACCGATATAAAATGCATTGTTTTTGCGCGTCTCTGGGAGGGTGCGGCGGCGGTGGCGGTGGTGGTGGTGGTGGTAGGGGGGGGGGCGAGCTGGAGGCGGGAGTGGCGAGGGAGAGGCGCCAGTCCCGACGGGAGAGGGCCGTTTTGCCGAATTATCACGGCGCTGATAGCGCTGTTACGAGCCATCTCAGAACCTGCTTTTCTGGCGGAGCTGAAGGGATCCGCGCTGTTGAGGAGAGGCTACATATATGGCACAAGCCTGAGGGAGCAGGAATTGTTATTGTGATGCCACATGGGGCGGCTCTAAAGCAATGTTGGGCTACGTGCGTGATACTCTCGATGAATCTGTTCTTGGAGATCTTATGTTACTTGTGACATACTAAATGTGGTAATTTTTTACCTGATGTGACTGAAAAGGTTGTACTGGGCAAAATAAAATGTAATGTGGGCAAACAATGTTAAATAAAAATGACCTCCCATAGACGACCTATAGTTTGCTTCGGAACCATAACACTTATGGGCGGTGCCCATATGGACCAACAGAGATGGGAACGTTGGAAAACGGGAGAAAGCGGCGGTCTGGTGACTTTTGCGGAAGGATTGAACATCGCTAGATTTGGCAACACCGTCAACATTCAAATTTCGATCTGGCAACATGGGGCGATATCGTCAAGGGGTCGTACGAAAACTCCGCTTTCGACAAATGGTTGGAACTGGAAGAGTATATCGATAAGGATAGGCTATCGGGACATATTTCCTTTTTTCGTCATCTTTGGTGGCCCAAAATAAGCAAAAAGGAAGCTTTTGGTGGCCCAAAATGAACAAAAAGGAAGCTTTGGTCTCCTTTTGCTTCTGGAGTGTGGTGACTCGTGAGGGCGATGAAGATGGTCGAGATGGATCATGTTGCTGGTTGGGCATCGGCTGCAACGGCAGACTATCACATTCAGGCAGCCTATCACACCTGCAGAGAGACTGGCATTGAATGTGAGGTGAGTAACCAACCTATCATTAATGAATTGATGTACAAGTTAAGGAACTCCATCAACTATGTAACACATTTTGTCAATTTTGCCCTCCGTTCGTTGTTTCCATTCATGGGTGGTCTGAAGCTATAATCAGTGATCCTGGTATAAGATACAATTTAAACAAATAACTAGATGTGGATTGCTATTAAGTGTGACAGATATTTGTGGTTCTCTTTCTATGCAGGTACCTGGCAAGTGGCCAGAGCCAGCGGGATATAGCAAGGTCCTTCCGGGTTGGACGAGCCACACCAAGCAATATCATCAAGGTCTGTGCGTTGGGATGAGCTGGCAACGAATGAGATGAAGCCGCCAACGCAGGAAGCCTGGCTGGCCATTGCCAATGAGTTTGGGGAGAGGTGGCACTTCCACACCGCTTGGGTATGTTAACACAAATGTTTCCTGCCCAGTGCCATGTTGTAACAAAGGTTGATTTTCACCCTGTTTATAAAGTCTTGGAATAGGTGTTGTAATTTTACATTGATAGCTGTACCTGTCTGGTGGCTGAGCAGTACGCTGAGCGGTACAGTGAGCTGTACGGCGTACACTGAGCAGTACGCTGAACAGTATGCTGAGCTTTGCGCTGAGCCGTACGCTGAGCTGTGTGCTGAGCTGTACAGTGAGCTGTATGCTGAGCCAACCTTGGAATTTTGGCCATTTTATGGACTTTTGGGGTAAAACAAATCATGAATCTCTTCATTTTTTGTTCTTGGAATTTAGCGTACACTGAGCGTACACTGAGCAGTACGCTGAGCGTGTACGCTGAACAGTATGCTGAGCTTTGCGCTGAGCTGTGCGCTGAGCTGTACAGTGAGCTGTATGCTGAGCCAACCTTGGAATTTTGGCCATTTTATGGACTTTTTGGGTAAAACAAATCATGAATCTCTTCATTTTTTGTTCTTGGAATTTAGCGTACACTGAGCGTACACTGAGCAGTACGCTGAACAGTATGCTGAGCTGTGCGCTGAGCTGTGCGCTGAGCTGTGCGCTGAGCTGTACAGTGAGCTGTATGCTGAGCCAACCTTGGAATTTTGGCCATTTTATGGACTTTTGGGGTAAAACAAATCATGAATCTCTTCATTTTTTGTTCTTGGAATTTAGCGTACACTGAGCAGTACGCTGAGCGTGTACGCTGAACAGTATGCTGAGCTTTGCGCTGAGCTGTACAGTGAGCTGTATGCTGAGCCAACCTTGGAATTTTTGCCATTTTCTGGACTTTTGGGATAAAACAAATAATGAATCTCTTCATTTTTGGTTCTTGGAATTTGCTCTTTTCACCTGATCTAACCAGCATTGTAGCGAAAATAAAATTACATTTCCCTAAAGGATTTAATATCTATTACAAATCAGGAATGTTTACTTTCCAAGTACCAATCCAGTCTGATGGTACCAGTCCAGTGATACCAATGACCAGTCTGATGTTTATAGCGCAGGTGTAGTAACATATTTCATACTATATCTAATAGCATTGTGCTGTATCTGGTTTCAGGTGCGATAGATGGCAGGCACATCAATGTCCACCGACTCGCTGTCCTACATCGGCCCGGACGACGTGGATGTCGAGCACGACGGCCAGTTGCGAAGAGGCGCGTGACGGTTGCAGTCGGAGGCAGCTGGCGCGCTCGGGTGCCCCCCGACGGCTCGGCTCCAACAACACTGCTCTGGACGCTATGGCGCTGAGGGATCGATTCGCGGATTAGTTATCGTCACCGGAGGGGGCAGTACCCTGGCAGGATCCCGTGGTCCGTCGCGGTGAGCTGGGCATTTCAGAGTGATGTCAAAAGTCGGAGTGGCCTAGCTGGCGCTGAAGCTGCTGCCGTCCGTGGTCTTCTCAAATCGGGATGGGTGCTACGCCGTTGTGACTGTGCATGACTGTGCCGCCGGCGGCGGCGCGCGGTCGAGTACAGCGGCAGCGCTGAGGTCGGCTGCTGGTTCGACAGCGCTCGGCGCCCGCGGTGCCGCCACCGGCCGTCGGTGCAGCCAGCCTGGCTCCACTGCCGCGAGCAGGCCCGTCACGTGCTGAAGCTGGGACTTGCTGCTGATGGCTAGGACTGATTTTGCTAATTGTTCGTACCTGAGTAGATGACGTTGAGTAGCGTCGAACGTTGCATTACGGCATGAATGCGTGAAATCGTGTTATCGTTTTGAAGACTCTGAGGGCAGGAGTTTGCTCGCTAACACAATAAATGCGTTGATGTTATGGACAAGTGTTTATTGAGCGTACAAACAGGGCACAGCACAACAACGATCAATGCACTGGATTATCAGTGAACGGAAAGACTCACTAACTGGGTATCTTGGCAGTAATAAGCTCGCATGAATAAGTCCTCCTGAATCTCGCACTCGCGCTGGGGCGCGCCTTGCGCCATTCATATTTGTGTGTGTACCATTTCAATTTGGAGTTCATCCTGCTCTTCATCATCTGAAAACAAGTGGGTGGGAACCGGTGTAAGGTATTGAAATGCACATTAATTGGGGGGGGGGGGGGGGTAACAGTTTGAAAATGGCAAATTGTTGATGAAAATGTAGCATGAAGTGAAAAGTGTGACCTGTTTTAATGAAGTTGCCTTGCAATATCAATATCAGACAGTGTATTGATTCGACACTGATTGAATCGATTGGAATCGTTCAATCAAAATTCATTGAATCATCAAAAATTATTGATCCACGACCAGATCTTTTGATTCGTGAATCGTGATTGAATCAAAACCCGCATCAAATCAAGGCTGATACCTAAGTACACTAGTAAATTGTGCAAATACATGCAGTCCCAGTGGCTACATTCATTTATACTAAAATACTATTTCTGTAACAATGTTTTAATGATCATATATAGGCATGTTATGATGATGATTGGGGTTTAGGATATTTGTATTGATTTGACATAAATTCACATCATATATTTAAATGTTGAATCAAACGTGAATCGATTAAAATATTTGTTTTGATTCTTTGAATCGGAAGGAATCAATTCTCAAAATTGTATCTGTGAATCAAACAGTGATTGAATCATTCAAATTCCTAAATGAATCATGATTGAATCGTTCTAAAAAAGTTAAATCAATAACCAGTCTGAATTTATATCATTAACTTATAGGTAAATGATATTAAAAGCAGCTTCAGCGCCAGCTAGGCCACTCTAGGACAGCTAGGGCTTTTGACATCACTCTGAATCAAATTGAGCCTGAGCCATTGGAATAGCATCAGGATTCTGATTCATCAGAAGCAAATGTTTGGCTTCAACCATATTCAAATTTGAATTAACCTTCAACATTCAAATCAAACTCAAATAAGCAAATGTACCCACCTCGATTATGTAGAAGAAAATACAAACAGGAAACTTCACTTCCAACAGCAGGACAGATGGAACCGACAATAACGGACAAGAAAGTTCAACATTGTCCAACTTCTGCGCACCTCTCCACGTTCTGCATACGCGAACAAAATGGTGTGAGAACGTCACCAAACCGCACGAAAGCGCCACCCCGAAAACGCGTCAAATCGCCGGTGCCCATATCCACCGCCAGAAGTCGTAAAGTGTCAGCTGACTACGCTTCGGTTATCCCCCGCTCTCTCCCGTTTCCGCGCGTTTGCTCACGTTACGACATCTAGCGGTCCATATGGGCACCGCACATTAGATATCGCAAAATCAAATTTCGAAACCGATTTTGGAGTGATGTCGTAATTTCGTGGGCGGACTCTTGCACCGCCTTTCCTTCCGTACTCTCACAGTTACTTACTGAAAACTGTGATTTTTGAACCCCACTAAATTCAAAAGGACCATTGTAAAGGATTGGAACGAGAAAGGTCAATGGTTCATTGCAGACTTATATTATAACGAGACTGAATCACTGCATAACAGTAACACTTTATGTGCGTTATTATGTTCATGTTCATATATTCAAGACAATCCACAAGGTGGGTATTACAATCTCACGTCAATTATACAAGAACTGCCAACAGGCTGAAAAATTGCCTGTCAATGTAAGACAGCACAATTCGCGTTAACAATGCACATACCAACGTCACATATACTAACATCACAAAAACAGTGGATTGGTCAAAAAGATAAAAACACATTTCCTCACTCCACGGTCTCACGAACAGCCGCTTTAAAAGCGCCCAGAGTCGGAGCAGATCTGACAGAGGATGGTAAACGGTTCCAAGCTGAGGCCGCGCGATATGAGAAAGCCTTTTGGGTGGCAGTAAGTTTGCATTTGCGGAGGTGGAGGTCTCCGCTCTCCGACGAGCGTGTCTCGCGGGAGGAGACAGCCGCACGCGCCGTAAACAGCGCGCGGATCTCGATAGGCGCGCCCTCTTCCCTCAGTGCCTTGTAGGTCTTGATTGCGTCACGGTGTGCCACCAGGGTTTCGATCCTCGGCCATCCGAGAGAATTTAAAGCCGGGGTGATATGTTCATATTTTTTGGTTCCAGAGATGATTCTAGCCGAAAAGTTGATGACTTTTTGGATTCTTTGGAGCTGACCCTTGGCTGCCCCACCCCATACGCAGAGGCAGTACGTGATGTGAGGAAATACGTACGCCTGAATGAGAGTCTTTAGAATGTCTGTCGAAAAGTAATGACGAATTTTGTACAGAGAGACCAGAATGCCATTGCATTTTTGAATCACCCGCGTGACGTGCTCGTCCCATGACAGACAGGTGTCTACTATTACGCCCAAAATTGTTACCTTTTTGGATGAATGTACGGCCAAACCGTCAATGATGAAGTGGAAGTCCGTGGATTTTTTCAAATTTGGCTTGGATCCGATAAGCAGAAAATCCGTTTTCTTCTCATTCATTTTCAGTGAGTTCGCGCTAAACCAGGACTTGAGCTCACTGAGTGTGAGCTCTAGTCTATTTTTGAGAGAGTCAAGACCCAGTCTGTCAGGGGACGCGCAGTCGAGGTGCATAGTATCATCGGCGTATGAGATGAGGTGGCCATGAGTCAGATGTCCGGAAAGGTCGTTGGTGAACATGATGAAGAGGATTGGTCCGATGATCGAACCCTGCGGCACACCGCAAGACATAGGTAGAGCTAGCCGTCCGCCACGCACAATCTGCCGACGACCGCTCAGGTAGCTCCTAAACCAATCCACGTCAATACCATACCAAGATAGCTTGGTGAGGAGAACGCCGTGATCGACGCTGTCGAACGCCTTCGAAAGATCAATCGTCGTTACCGACGAAATCAGTCCGTTGTCGGTGTTGGTGACCAGGCGCTCGACAGCGTCGAGCACGGCATCCTCGGTGGAGTGGCGTGACCTATAGGCGTACTGAGATGGGTTAAGCAAGTATGCAGAGTGTAGATAGGTGGTCAGTTGGCAGCAGGCCACCTTTTCCAAAATCTTTGATAGCACACTTAGCAACGATATGGGTCGGTTATTGGATGGTACTCTTGGGTCACCAGATTTGGGAATTGGGACAACACAAGCCATGTATTATGTATGTATTACACCACGAGCGAGTATAAATATGCAGTTAATCGACGAGGCGAAGCCGAGTCGATTAACGCATCTTTATACTCGCGAGTAGTGTAGTAATTGTATCCCACGCCGCTACGCTAAAAAAAAAATCAGCACCAGCAGTGAGATATTTTCGTAATATTTTCGCATTCCAGCTCAGCTTTGCTACTACCTGTAGTATATTGGTGTAATTTAAAACAAATTTGCCCATATTTACTAAGAATCGGTCGAAAGTTTAGTAAAGCTCCACCCGAAGATTTCACAGCCGTGGATTATCAGATTGATAATCACCATATGATGATTAAATTCCGAGTTAACTGACGGTCGGTTAGACAATAGCTTTGGCACGTGATTCAATGGCAAAGAGAGACATCGGCGTGGGAAATCAACATTATATATTCCCCCCCGTGCTAGGAAATTATGCAATATTCACCGAGTTTTTGTATGCGGAGTACCGAGGGCCGGTAGTCCCGAGGTACGAAGCAAAACAAAAACGAGGTGAATATTGCATAATTTGTCAAACACAAGGAGGGAAGATATTTACAGCATGCCGCTGCTATGGCATATTGCCGTATGCGCTTCTGGGAGGATACTTCCTTTCTGAAAATATGTTGAACAATTTGTCTGGGAAAATCCAAATGACCACGGTAAAAATCGTTTCCAAATACTTTTAAAATTAGCAGCAGCGGTCCGAAGTCATTTCCCAAAAACACGTGCTAATGTTGAAAGGATATATCGGCATGTGGTACACATATGACTTCCCTTTGTTACTCCTCTTTAACCCGCGAGTTACTGGGGTGTATTTCATAACGCGACTTACTGGGGGGCTATTTTTTGCCCCCCCCCCCCTCTGATCTCCGGAACTACTGGGCCGAATGTAAAAATGCAAACGGCATTCGATAGCCCTGGGAAATTTATTGAGGAAAACATAATATTGTTGACCTCGAGGTCACCGATGACGTCACAGGTGAGGTCAAGTACAAAATGTTTGACCGTGTCAAAAGGTCTCCATGGATGGAATTGTCGCGCAAAATTGCGATATTAAACGCATAAGCTGTCGATAAATCGGTATGGTTCGTGTGTCTGACACTTCTAAGTAACTTTCTAAGCTGTGTATGACCTTGGATCAGGTCAAGGTCATCCGAGGTCACGAGGTCAAACTGCAGATTACGGTCATTAGGCGTTGTAACACATGTTTATGGGGTTGTTTTTCGTCTAGAACGCGAAAAATGACCTCAGAACATTGTTTGTTCCATATAAATAGAAGTAAAAAGCAAAAATGGAAATGCATTTTTTATGCATAGTAATGCTGTGAGAAGTGGTCGATTTTTGTCATTTAAAGGTCATAACTCGGTCATTTTTAAAGATATCGACTTTAAATTTGGCACACATATTCAGCGCATACGTTTCGATCACATATATTCCGGTTTATGGATAATTCTGATTTTTTCTTTAAAATTTTGTCAAAACAAAACAAAATGTGTTTGGATTTCTAAAAAAAAATAATTTAAAAAAAATCAAAAATTCGAGATAGCAGTTTGATAGCCCGGTCTATTGTCAGTAATTTTATGTAAGACAATTGAGTTTATCTTAAACATCGTACCTTTTTCAGCATTTTCCGCAAACCATTATTCTGCAACAAAAACCGAAGAACATGACGTCACTCTGACGTCATTCCCGGTTGATCTATCATAACCTCATATTTTTCCTTTTGCCAACATGTGTAGAATTGATGTGAGAGAAGGTACTGCAAGTTTGGTGACGATACCGGTGTTCCTTTAGGAGTTATTGCAAAATAACGGGAGGGAGGGGGGGGGGCAAAAAATAGCCCCCCTCCCAGTAACTCGCGGGTTAATCAGGAGCATTCCAAATTATACTCAGAGTTCTAACTGTCTGCAAACCCTAAAAACCTCATATCCTGTCCTACCATAAAAAATAGCTTTACTTGCTAGAAAATCAAACATTTAACGCATAGCATACAGCAAATTTATTGTGGCCGTGAGTGAAGAAAAAAAAATGCAGGTCATACACCCCTCGAGCGTAAATGGTGTAGAAACATCGGTTCTATGCAGGAAGGTACAATGTGCGACATACACCTTCCACAAAAAAAAATATTATTTTGAAACTTTCTATTATCGCATAGTTTCAATAATCATATCCATCAACACCTTTTTGCACCGAATAGAGAAGTCGGAAAGTCCACTGTGTACCTTTTGCAAATATTCTAATGGAACCATATGCCACATCCTATGGGACTGAGTTTTAGTGCAAGACTATATAAAATAAATAATTATGTATTTAAAAAATAATTATAATGTAACTATTACTTTTACAATTCAGTCATGGTTTTCCCCCTATCTCGCAGATGAAAGCCAGCTAAACATACTGATTGCAACAATAGCTAAGGTCAGGGGCGGAGAATTAGGGGTTTTCAGGGTGCTCAAGCACACCCCTGAGCTCAAAAGTGCACCCCTCACTGTCAAAAGCATCAAAATTTTCAAAGATGTTAAAAAAACGGAATATATGTGAGAGAACTGAGTATGGACAATATCCAAACCAAATTTCAAAGCAAAATCTCTATTTTTGGACTGAGTGATGGCTCTCTAAGTGTAAGAAACTCATGACGTCATTTTGTTAAAATAACTTTTTTAAACTAATTCTTGACAAGATACGAACAAATAATTACCTTTTCTGTATTTCTGAGACAAACTGGTCTAGGAACATGCCTTTTTATTTACATTTATCAATTTCTAATTTTCAGGTTTTCTGACGAGCAAAATCGCTGTTCTGGACGTGGTCGAGCCGAGGTCATTCACTTGACCTGGAAGGTCACCCGTTGACCTGAAACCTACAAATCGCATACTGTTATAATCTTCTCATGACAGGCAACATGCTGGTTCTTACCGCATTGTTCTAAGTTGCTTGGTTCGGAAGTTAACCGGTGTGGCCTGTCAGCCCCCCCCCCCCCGTTGAGCGAAGGTGAAAAAGCTCCCGTAGGGCGAGGGTTAAACAAGAACTAATAGTCGATATAAAATAATATAAATTGAAAAAAGCAACACAAGCAGCATAAATAACCTAAAAATGCATTTCAAATCACAAAACACGACCACCACCGTCACATTTCGCCGCACATCGGATTGCCCGACCCGGCGCCGTAGCCGGCGCTTAACCCGCGCGGCGCTGGGGGGGGTAAATTTTACCCCCCCTCCCGGATTTTCTCCATAACTTGACAACTATGACAGATATCAAAGTGAAACTTACGGTAGCTTATGGTGCATCAATTCTACGTCTTCTGCCATTTTTTTTTTTTAATCGTGAAAATTTGTGGCAGATAATGACGTTTTAGTGACGTCATGCCATGTCATTTTTGGTGAAAAAACGTTAAATGTTTGAAAAATCGTAGAAAATAGCGTGTTACTGCAAATTGCAAATAAAAAGCGTTAAAAGAAGGGAAATAACATTATCTTTGACATGGCTATCTCAGATTTTCAAAACTTTGGGTTATTAACCCCCAAAAGTGCAAAAAACTTATTTTTGGGGAAGAATTTCCACAAAAGTTTTTTGTTTGAAGATTTTCAAAAACACGGAAGATATATTAGAGAACCGAGTATGAACGATGTTCAAACCAAATTCCAAAGCAATTTCTTTATTTTTGACTGACTCTAAGAACAAGTAACTCATGACGTCATTTTTTAAAATTGCGTTTTTTGGCTTTTACTGACCAGATACAGACAAATAAATGCCACCACTGTATTTCGAAGACAAAACTAGTCTAGAAACATGCAATGTTTATTCAGATTAAACAATTTCAAATTTTGACCTTATTGTGACCTGACCTTGACCTGAGGACGATTATATGATGTCAGGCTGTGAAAATGGCTGCTTCTATCGAATTATACGTGTAAAATAACCCATACAACATGTGTCGCATTGCTTTCGTAGACCTGTGACCTTTTGTGACCTGACCTTGACCTTGACCTTTGCTTAAAATTTCACTTTTACTTATGCGGGAAGTGCATTATACACTTTGGAGCACTTTGTGAGATAATAGTTGCAATATAAGGCTTTGGATGGAAAGTATGGCCTCAAAAACTCAAATACTTACATTTTACATCTGACCTGACCGTGACCTGACATGTGACCTTATTTTAAAATTTCGAGTATGCATTCGATTATTCTCGTTGAGAGCTTGCGATCGCCGCATTGCGCGTCTCGCTGCGATTATTGGTTCGGAAGATACGAGGGGGGGGGGGTAAAATTTACCCCCCCAGCGCCGCGCGTTCGGCTGGAGACCCCAGCGCCGAGCGGGTTAAGAATCGCTGTTTTGCTGATAGGGCAATTCGTGCCCTGGGCCGGTGGACAAGGGCAGGCCTCCCGCACCTCCGCGCAGAGCTCCTGGCGCCACACCTCTCGCTGCGGCATGTCCGCCCGTCGCTGCTGTGATATCCGAGGCCGCGCCGAGCAGCTTCCCGAACCGCTGCCGACCGGGCCGTGGCTTCTTCTGCGTTGTGTTGTTTGTATGTGGTTGTTTGAGATATTGAGATACATTTAATAAATAAAGGAAAAAGGAAAAAGTTCACACGGTTAGGTCAGCATTGACGACTTCGTCATTTCGGTGCCGATATTATGTGACTTGAAGGTTCATATGTTCGCACCGTGCCTTTCTGTTCTCTTCCCATGGTTTACAAGTTAAAATACATTGCGAATCTTGAAGTGACGCGAAACTTTTTTTTTTGGGGGGGGGGGGGGAGGGGCAGCCGTAGTGCAAAACAATTCGCTTCCAGAGACCATGACATGAAACTCCATATTGGTTTTTCGATGCATCTTGTCACTGATGCATCCATTTTCGTGCCGCTTGCTTTCTTTTATTTTACGGTCCGTCGCGCTTAACCCGGCAGTCACTGGGGTATATTCTGTAACAGGACTCACTGGGGGGGGGGGGGGGCTTTTTTAGCCCCCCTGGTATCTTCAGAGCCGATGATCGCAGCGGGACGCACATGGCGGCATTCTAAAGCGCGCAATGAGATAAACCTAACGCACACTTAAACATTTCAAATTAAGGTCACATGTCAGGTCACTGTCAAGTCAAACGTCAAAATCGAGGTATTTGAGTGTAAAGACAATACTTGCCATCCATGGCCTTCGATTGCGCCTATGATCACCCAAAGTGCTGTCAAAGGTATGATACATATCCCACATGAGCTAAAGTGAGATTGTTGGAAAAGAACAAAGTCAATGTCGGGTCACAAAAGGTCACTACACACAAAATATCTACGAAAGTCATGCAGCACGTGTTTTATGGATGCTTTTACGCGTATAATTCAATAGTGATCGTCATTTTACCACCTGACTTCATTTACGTGAAGTTAGTGGCTGGAGACCGCCCAGCTCGCTCTCCGGTGGCTCCTTGTGGCTCGGGCGGCCGTCCGGCAGCGGCCGGGGGCAGCGGAGCGTCGGCCGTCGAGTGGAGTTGGTTTCCCTAGCTGTGGCTACCGTTTGAGGTGCTCCCGGTTGTGTCGTCTAGCCGCTGCCGTCGACCAGTGTCGTGTCGTGCGGTGCTGGTATGTACCCGATGTTTGAACTGAATGTTTAGTCTGGGATATTGCGGCTTAGCATGTGTTGTTGATGGAATGCCTGCAGTCTGTCAGTGGTCAGTGCAGTCTGTATGTCAGTGGTCAGTGCAGTCTGTCAGTGGTATCGCAGTCTGTATGTCAGTGGTCAGTGCAGTCTGTATGTCAGTGGTCAGTGCAGTCTGTATGTCAGTGGTCAGTGCAGTCTGTCAGTGGTATCGCAGTCTGTATGTCAGTGGTCAGTGCAGTCTGTCAGTGGTATCGCAGTCTGTATGCCAGTGGTCAGTGGTCAGTCTGTCAGTGATATCGCAGTCTGTATGTCAGTGGTCAGTGCAGTCTGTCAGTGGTATCGCAGTATGTATGTCAGTGGTCAGTGCAGTCTGTCAGTGGTATCGCAGTCTGTATGTCAGTGGTCAGTGCAGTCTGTATGTCAGTGGTCAGTGCAGTCTGTATGTCTGTGGTCAGTGCAGTCTGTCAGTTGTATCACAGTCTGTATGTCAGTGGTCAGTAGTGGTAAGTATGTCAGTGGTCAGTGCAGTCTGCCAGTGGTATCGCAGTCTGTATGCTAGTGGTCAGTGCAGTCTGTCAGTGGTATCACAGTCTATATGTCAGTGGTCAGTGCAGTCTGCCAGTGGTATCGCAGTCTGTATGTCAGTGGTCAGTGCAGTCTGTCAGTGGTATCGCAGCAGTCTGTATGTCAGTGGTCAGTGCAGTCTGGCAGTGGTATCGCAGTCTGTATGTCAGTGGTCAGTGCAGTCTGTCAGTGGTATCGCAGTCTGTATGTCAGTGGTCAGTGCAGTCTGCCAGTGGTATCGCAGTCTGTATGCCAGTGGTCAGTGCAGTCTGTCAGTGGTATCACAGTCTATATGGCAGTGGCCAGTGCAGTCTGGCAGTGGTATCGCAGTCTGTATGTCAGTGGTCAGTGCAGTATGTCAGTGGTATCACAGTCTGTATGTCAGTGGTCAGTGCAGTCTGTCAGTGGTATCGCAGTATGTATGTCAGTGGTCAGTGCAGTCTGTCAGTGGTATCGCAGTCTGTATGTCAGTGGGCAGTGCAGTCTGTCAGTGGTCAGTGCAGTCTGTCAGTGGTCAGTGCAGTCTGTCAGTGGTATCGCAGTATGTATGTCAGTGGCCAGTGGTCAGTTTGTCAGTGGTATCGCAGTATGTATGTCAGTGGTCAGTGCAGTCTGACAGTGGTATCGCAGTCTGTATGTCAGTGGTCAGTGGTCAGTCTGTCAGTGTTATCGCAGCAGTCTGTATGTCAGTGGCCAGTGCAGTCTGTCAGTGGTATCGCAGTCTGTATGTCAGTGGTCAGTGCAGTCTGTCAGTGGTATCGCAGTCTGTATGTCAGTGGTCAGTGCAGTCTGTCAGTGGTCAGTGCAGTCTGTATGTCAGTGGTCAGTGCAGTCTGTCAGTGGTATCGCAGTCTGTATGTCAGTGGTCAGTGCAGTCTGCCAGTGGTATCGCAGTCTGTATGTCAGTGGTCAGTGCAGTCTGTCAGTGGTCAGTGCAGTCTGTATGTCAGTGGTCAGTGCAGTCTGTCAGTGGTATCGCAGTCTGTATGGCAGTGGTCAGTGGTCAGTCTGTCAGTGGTATCACAGTCTGTATGTCAGTGGTCAGTGCAGTCTGCCAGTGGTATCGCAGTCTGTATGCCAGTGGTCAGTGCAGTCTGTCAGTGGTATCGCAGTCTGTATGTCAGTGGTCAGTGCAGTCTGCCAGTGGTATCGCAGTCTGTATGTCAGTGGCCAGTGCAGTCTGGCAGTGGTATCGCAGTCTGTATGCCAGTGGTCAGTGCAGTCTGGCAGTGGTATCGCAGTCTGTATGTCAGTGGTCAGTGCAGTCTGTCAGTGGTCAGTGCAGTCTGTCAGTGGTCAGTGCAGTCTGTCAGTGGTCAGTGCAGTCCGGCAGTGGTATCGCAGTCTGTATGCCAGTGGTCAGTGCAGTCTGTCAGTGGTATCGCGGTCTGTATGTCAGTGGTCAGTGCAGTCTGTCAGTGGTATCGCAGTCTGTGTATGTCAGTGGTCAGTGCAGTCTGTCAGTGATATCGCAGTCTGTATGTCAGTGGTCAGTGCAGTCTGTCAGTGGTATCGCAGTCTGTATGTCAGTAGTCAGTGCAGTCTGTCAGTGGTCAGTGCAGTCTGTATGTCAGTGGTCAGTGGTCAGTCTGTCAGTGGTATCGCAGTCTGTATGTCAGTGGTCAGTGCAGTCTGGCAGTGGTCAGTGCTGTCTGTATGTCAGTGGTCAGTGCAGTCTGTCAGTGGTATCGCAGTCTGTATGTCAGTGGTCAGTGGTCAGTCTGTCAGTGGTATCGCAGCAATCTGTATGTCAGTGGTCAGTGCAGTCTGTCAGTGGTATCGCAGTCTGTATGTCAGTGGTCAGTGGTCAGTCTGTCAGTGGTATCGCAGTCTGTATGTCAGTGGTCAGTGCAGTCTGTCAGTGGTCAGTGCAGTCTGTATGTCAGTGGTCAGTGCAGTCTGCCAGTGGTATCGCAGTCTGTATGTCAGTGGCCAGTGCAGTCTGACAGTGGTCAGTGCAGTCTGTATGTCAGTGGTCAGTGCAGTCTGCCAGTGGTATCGCAGTCTGTATGTCAGTGGCCAGTGCAGTCTGTCAGTGGTATCGCAGTCTGTATGTCAGTGGTCAGTGGTCAGTCTGTCAGTGGTATCGCAGTCTGTATGTCAGTGGTCAGTGCAGTCTGTCAGTGGTATCACAGTCTGTATGTCAGTGGTCAGTGGTCTGTCTGTCAGTGGTATCGCAGTCTGTATGTCAGTGGTCAGTGCAGTCTGTCAGTGGTATCGCAGTCTGTATGCCAGTGGTCAGTGCAGTCTGTCAGTGGTATCGCAGCCTGTATGTCAGTGGTCAGTGCAGTCTGGCAGTGGTATCGCAGCAGTCTGTATGTCAGTGGTCAGTGCAGTCTGGCAGTGGTATCGCAGTCTGTATGCCAGTGGTCAGTGCAGTCTGTCAGTGGTATCGCAGCAGTCTGTATGTCAGTGGTCAGTGCAGTCTGTCAGTGGTATCACATTCTATATGGCAGTGGTCAGTGCAGTCTGTCAGTGTTATCGCTGTCTGTATGTCAGTGGTCAGTGCAGTCTGCCAGTGGTATCGCAGTCTGTATGCCAGTGGTCAGTGCAGTCTGTCAGTGGTATCACAGTCTATATGGCAGTGGTCAGTGCAGTCTGTCAGTGTTATCGCAGTCTGTATGTCAGTGGCCAGTGCAGTCTGGCAGTGGTATCGCAGTCTGTATGTCAGTGGTCAGTGCAGTCTGTCAGTGTTATCGCAGTCTGTATGTCAGTGGTCAGTGCAGTCTGGCAGTGGTACCATGATCGCTGTATGGTCGATGTGCCGGTTTTCGCTGGTTTGTCGAATATGCAAGTGCCGAGATGAAAAAAATTGTGATTTTAGGAAATCTGAAGTTGCTTGTGAGAGGCTTGCTGAGGGTGAGTTAGAGGTGACACATGTTAGTGTTGATAAGATGAATGAAGTTACCAAGAAATAAATATGTTAGTTGTAACACAGCATGGTCAAGAGGTAGTGCGACCCCAAGTGACCCTGGGTCGCACAATTGCAGGTTGTCTGTGAACGGTTGCCTGCACGCCTCTGCAATGTCAGATAAACATCAAAGATGTTTAACCTGCCATTGACCGGGGTCTCAGCCAAACGCCATTGACTGGGAGGGGGGGGGGGGGCGAATTAGTCTGGGATATTGCGGCTTAGCATGGATAGCACCCTGGTTATCTTCTGAACCAATGATCGCAGCGAGACGCGCAGGGCAACATTCGAAGGCTCTCAATGAGACGCATCTAAAGCATACTAGACCTTTTTCGAATTGAGATCACATGTCAGGTCACGGTCAGGTCAAAGATCAACATTGAGGTATTTGAGTGTATGGGCAATACTTTCCATCCAAAGCCTTCGATTCCTACCATGATTACCCAAAGTGCCCTCAAATGTATAATACACATCCCGCATGACCTAAAGTGAGATTGTTGTCAAAGGTCAAGATCAAGGTCAGGTCACAAAAGGTCAATATGCGCAAAAGATCTATGAAAATTATGCGACACATGTTTTATGGGTTATTGTACACGTATAATTTGACAGTGATAGTCATTTTACCACCTGTCCTCATTTAAATTAAGTTAGTGTCAAGCTCAGTCATAGGCGGATCCAGAACGGGTGGTTTGGGAGGGGTAAATCCCCAAAAGTCTCACACAATTCTGAAAAATCAATAATCATCAGAAACGAAATTTCGCTTGCTTAGACATTGACTGATTTCAAACAATCTGTCTTTAGTAAAAGTTGCTTATATTTTCTTTTATATCAGGAAATGTGTATATTTAGCGCCGATTTCAGGTGGTTTAAGGGGGCATGGACCCTTGGCCCCCCTCTGGATCCACCCATGAGCTCAGGTCAAGGTCAGGTCACATAAGGTCAAAAATCGGAATTTATCAATATAAATAAAAAAAGGCATGTTTGTGGACCGGGTTTGCCTGAGAAATGCAGTGGTGACGTTTATTTGCTCGAAACTGGTCATTAAAAAGCGAAAACACAATTTAAAAAATACATCATGATTTTTACTTACGAAGCCATAAGTCAGTCAAAAATTGTGATGTTTTAAAATTTGGTTTTGGAATTGTCCATATGTGGTTCTCTAATATATATTCCAGTTTTATAATATCTTTCAAAGTTGTATTTTGTTGGCATTTTTCCGAGATTTTTTTTTTAAAGAACAATCGTGTATTTTTATTTTGGGGATCAACAGGCAACATTTTAAAAAAAATCCGAGATACCCATTTTGTATCCCTTGTCATTTGCTATCTGTTGACGGTTTTGATTGAATTTTTCTCAAAACATGTTTTTGTGCGGTCTGTTAAAGTTTAGCTGATTTTTTCGTCGAACTCGTGTGTAGTGACGGCACTAAATTCGCTATATCTCGGAGAAAAAATCGACAAAATCGCTTCAGTTTTGCACAGAACACGTACAATTGATGTAGGAGAAGGCACCCAAAGTTTCACGTTGATAGCACTTTTGTTGTTTTAGCTATTGCGAAAGTTCGTCAGGGGGGGGCGCGTTTTTCGTCCCCAGTCAATGGCGGGTGTTAGGCCGAACTTGCCAAAATGTATTTCACACATGCATCTTTTGTGCGTTTGTGCCTACTGCACTGTCTTTACCGTCTGTACCGTCTGTACCGTCTGTACCGTCTGTACCGTCTGTACCGTCTGTACCGTCTGTACCGTCTGTGTACCGTCTGTACCGTCTGTACCGTCTGTACCGTCTGTACCGTCTGTACCGTCTGTGTACCGTCTGTACCGTCTGTGTACCGTCTGTGTACCGTCTGTGTACCGTCTGTGTACCGTCTGTACCGTCTGTGTACCGTCTGTGTACCGTCTGTACCGTCTGTACCGTCTGTACCGTCTGTACCGTCTGTGTACCGTTTGTGTACCGTCTGTACCGTCTGTACCGTCTGTACCGTCTGTACCGTCTGTACCGTCTGTACCGTCTGTACCGTCTGTACCGTCTGTACCGTATGTGTACCGTCTGTGTACCGTCTGTGTAGCGTCTGTGTACCGTCTGTGTACCGTCTGTGTACCGTCTGTGTACCGTCTGTACCGTCTGTACCGTCTGTACCGTCTGTGTACCGTTTGTGTACCGTCTGTACCGTCTGTACCGTATGTTCCGTCTGTACCGTCTGTACCGTCTGTACCGTCTGTACCGTCTGTGTACCGTCTGTGTACCGTCTGTGTACCGTCTGTGTACCGTCTGTGTACCGTCTGTGTACCGTTTGTGTACCGTCTGTGTACCGTCTGTGTACCGTCTGTGTACCGTCTGTGTACCGTCTGTGTACCGGCTGTGTACCGTCTGTGTACCGTCTGTACCGTCTGTACCGTCTGCACCGTCTGCACCGTCTGCACCGTCTGCACCGTCTGCACCGTCTGCATCGTCTGTACCGTCTGTGTACCGTCTGTGTACCGTCTGTGTACCGTCTGTGTACCGTCTGTGTACCGTCTGTGTACCGTCTGTGTACCGTCTGTACCGTGAGTACCGTCTGTACCGTCTGTGTACCGTTTGTGTACCGTCTGTACCGTGAGTACCGTCTGTACCGTCTGTACCGTCTGTGTACCGTCTGTACCGTGAGTACCGTCTGTACCGTCTGTGTACCGTTTGTGTACCGTCCGTACCGTGAGTACCGTCTGTACCGTCTGTACCGTCTGCACCGTCTGTATCGTCTGTACCGTCTGTGCCGTCTGTGTACTGCCCATGGATGGACAGTGCGGCTCTGAAGAGTGCAGTGTGGTGGCGGCGGCGGCAGGGAGGCGTCGCAGGTGCCGTCAGCCGCCGCCAACTAACGGGTGGCCGGCCGCCGACTGATGAAATTAGTCCGGCCCTGCTGCAGGCGGCTGGACGCACCACCAGGCCACGGTCACACGGCTGCAGGCGGCTGGACGCACCACCAGGTCACGGTCACACGGCTGCAGGCGGCTGGACGCACCACCAGGTCACGGTCACACGGCTGCAGGCGGCTGGACGCACCACCAGGTCACGGTCACACGGCTGCAGGCGGCTGGACGCACCACCAGGCCACGGTCACACGGCTGCAGGCGGCTGGACGCACCACCAGGTCACGGTCACACGGCTGCAGGCGGCTGGACGCACCACCAGGTCACGGTCACACGGCTGCAGGCGGCTGGACGCACCACCAGGTCACGGTCACACGGCTGCAGGCGGCTGGACGCACCACCAGGTCACGGTCACACGGCTGCAGGCGGCTGGACGCACCACCAGGTCACGGTCACACGGCTGCAGGCGGCTGGACGCACCACCAGGTCACGGTCACACGGCTGCAGGCGGCTGGACGCACCACCAGGTCACGGTCACACGGCTGCAGGCGGCTGGACGCACCACCAGGTCACGGTCACACGGCTGCAGGCGGCTGGACGCACCACCAGGTCACGGTCACACGGCTGCAGGCGGCTGGACGCACCACCAGGTCACGGTCACACGGCTGCAGGCGGCTGGACGCACCACCAGGCCACGGTCACACGGCTGCAGGCGGCTGGACACACCACCAGGTCACGGTCACACCCTCAAACGCTGGACGCACTAAGAAATGCGACCATGGCAAAGTTATAATACAAATAAGCGGGCGTATGCGGTGAGAGATGAGATGTGTTGCAAGATATTAGTAACGAATTTCCTTTTTTTAAATAGGACATTATAAACCCCAAGGCGCGTATTGGCTGTCAGGTGAAAATGTGACGCTGAAGTTCAATAATTTTAACTTCCATTTAGGCGAACATTGAATTCCCAATGGGGGTGTTTTTCAATGCACTGTTTGCTTGGTCGATTGGATAAATAAATGATACATCAGGCGTCTTGCTGCGGAACCAACGCCTGATGTGGCTTTCTGGCTTTCATTATGTTTGCCATCTTAATGGCTTTCAATATAAAAAGTGATGCATGGAAGCTTTAAGTTTTCCTGATTTTTCACTAACGCCGTTTATTTAAAGCTATCGATCTATTCTTTGGAAAGAGGAATTATAACACCAAGAGCATCCATGCTCCTTCCCAAGTTCCAGGAATTAGCAAGTGCACCCTCACACATGATCAAATCATTTGTTTTTCATAGTGGAACCTAGCTATACCTTCAATGAGAGCTTAGCTGGAATAAAACAATTCCACGCTCTCCCTAAATTAGTGCAAAAAGTGAACGTCCGCCAAGTCGGACAATCGCGTGGCCTTTCGAAACATCCATTCTCATCCAACAATGAATCACCAATGCATGTATAATCCGACGTGTAACTGGAAAGCAGTGCACTGCCCACCCTGACTGCCGCATCTGTCAGAAACCCATCGCCGTCGACAGTTGCCGCTCCGGCAGGCGCCGTGTCGCCGGCCCAGACGTGTCGCAGGCGCCCAAAAGTTGGCCGACCAGTCGGTGCCGAAGTCATATTTCTGTCTAACGCCAGTAAATAAGCGCTTCGCGGGCCGTTGGACACGTAGAAGCTGAGCGGAGCGCCGCGGCGGGGGCCCGGAGCCGACCGGGGGCGACCGGGGGCGACCGGGGGCGTCTGGGGGCGACCGGGGCGACCGGTGACCCGAATCGCTGCCACTCGGCTCACCCCGGCCCGGTGAGCCGAGTGGCAGCCGATCTCGTTCCGGCTCGACAAGGCCCGCGTTCCGTCCAGCACGGCCAGGCCTGGCTCATTACGTTCCAGCACGGCCCAGCACGGCCAGGCCCGACGGCCGACACGGCCGCTGAGGAACGACCGCCACTCTCAGCCTGCCCACCAGCCGTCGAGATAGCGTAGCCGGCGGCCAGGCAGTCGACTGGCCGGCAACGAACGTCGAGCCGTTGAGCTGGTCGTCTCGACTGCCGTCGGCGATGGCCGGCCGCCACCGTCAGAGTATTGAGAGCGCGACAGTGAGTTAAGGCGAGAGATATTGCAGTCAGCCGGGCCGGGACCGCCTGACAGCTGCTCCACGGTGACGGCCATGGTTGCTGAGCGATCGCTCGCCTCCGCGCTGCAACATGGTGAGGACAGTGACCACGTGACAGGGCGATGTCACGTGTCACGTTTGCCGTCCACTTGGTTTGTTTCGTTCGCCGTCCACTTGGCTGTTGGCTGTTGTCACGTTCTGTCTCTCCCCGCGCTACATGCTGGTGAGCAAGACCAATGCAGCCGGGAGGCGGCGGCGGCGGCGGTGGCGGAGTTGAGCATGGGCGGTGGCGGTGGCGGCGGTGGTGGCGGCGGCGGCGGTGGTGGCTGTGCAGCGGCGGCGGCGGCGGCGGCGGCGGCGCGGAACAGGGGCGGGGTGGCTGCAGCAGGGGAAGACTGCCAGCGCTCCGCCGCCGACAGGGGCGGGGTGGCTGCAGCAGGGGAAGACTGCCAGCGCTCCGCCGCCGACAGCAGGAAACATCAGACCGACATTGTTTGCCGACAACTCGTCGGGTCGGAGCGGCTGGCGGCGCGGGCGGCATCGGGCCGCCGCCGAGCGCCGCCGAGCGCCTATCGATTCCACCCCGCGCCGCCGTCAATTTTCCTCGCGATTTGCCGGCGGCAAAACGAAGCCGACCGCGCCGCCGGGCCTCCAGGAACAATGGCGCCGTTCCCGAGATGCTCAGAGGCCGGCTGAGCTGCAGCTGTCGGCCGGATGAGCAGAGAGAGGGCTCACCTTGGCTAACCTGCCCACGTGGCTCTCCTGCCAACACTAAGCCCACCTGTGGCTGCAGCAGCTCCCATCTGCCGGCTCTGGATGACCCTAATGGTGGTATAGCGTGTCAGAAAATGGAGTCTGCTCCGACTTTGTCCAGTCGGCTTAGAAGTCATTAAGTAAAGGTTTAACGATTTAAGTACCGCTCCAGACTTGGTCTAGAAATACCGCCTCAAGTCGTCTGACGCTTCCGTTCTCTGTCGTGGTGGAAGACGACCTACTGTCACTGGAGCTGAGGTTCTATGTGTTCATGTGTGTTGAAGTTTCAATAAGGAATGTGTTCATGCTTTGTGGCAATCTTTCTCCTTCCCAAGAAAGATTGGAATCCTTAATATTAACATTCAAGTCCGAGAAGTGTGGACGATTCCGGTAGTATCAGTAAAACGCCTTAATCGGCGGTAACCGAGCGGTATCTGTTGCTTCCCTGCGACAAACTAGATACAAATTAAGTTGTGTTTAATTGTTAATGATCTCCTTTTTCGAATCCGCTAAAAGGGAGTACGTCCTGAGCGCTGCATGCCTCATCGTATAAATTAATGCTTAGATAAATCAAGCCATTTTGTATCAAGAGTGATTTTGGTTCATTTCGACGTTTGCATGTGCCACGTGCTGTGGTACAACTCCTATCAGAACGCACCATAACAAAATCAAAACTTATTTGATGGTCCTATTCAATGCTGAAAATCCGATCTCAATCCGAGCAGTGGTTGCAAAGTTATTAGTTTCCGAAAAGCATCTGTACGGCCGTGTCGGGCCGGTTCGGGCTCTGTCGGGTCGGGCCGGTTCGGGCCGGGCCAAATGTAAATTTGTCTAGTAAGTTGACGAGAAACATCACGGGCGCTTCGTGCCCGCTCGGCAATCAGTTAAATAATTAGGTACCCAAAAATGAGTAAAAGGTTAATTTACCACGAATGCACTACATGCCACACATACCTCATGCTGGTCTAACTTCAGGTCCATATTACCATGCAATACATGAACCTTGCCGCAAGACGCTTCACTACGATGGTTAATATGGCTGGGTTAACCCTATGGCTGGGTTAACCCGCGCGGCGCTGGGTCTCCAGTCAAACGCCCGGCGCTGGGGTCTCCAGTCAAACGCCCGGCGCTGGGGTCTCCAGTCAAACGCCCGGCGCTGGGGTCTCCAGTCAAACGCCCGGCGCTGGGGTCTCCAGTCAAACGCCCGGCGCTGGGGTCTCCAGTCAAACGCCCGGCGCTGGGGGGGGGGGGTAAATTTTACCCCCCCCCCCCCCCCCTCCCCTCGCATCTTCCGAACCAGTAACCGCAGTGAGACGCGCAAGGCAGCGATCGAAAGCTCTCAGTGAGAAGAATCTAACGCATACCCGAAATTCGTAAAATAAGGTCACATGTCAGGTCACGGTCAGGTCGTGTCAAAATTTAAGTATTTGGGTTTTTAGGCTATACTTTCCATCCAAAGCCTTATATTGCAACTATTATCTCACAAGGTGTTCCCAAATGTACAATGCATCTCCCGCATAAGTAAAAGTTAAATTGTAAGCAAAGGTCAAAGTCAAGGTCAGGTCACAACAGGTCACAGGTCTATGAAAGCCATGTGACACGTTGTATGGGTCATTTTACACGTATAATTCGATAGTAGCAGCCATTTGTACAACCTGACCCCATATAATGGCCCTCAGGTCAAGGTCAGGTCACACAATAAGGACACAAATTGTAATTGATTAATATAAATAAACATTGCATGTTTCTAAACTAGTTTTGTCTCAGAAATACGATGGTGGCATTTATTTGTCTGTATCTGGTCCGTAAAAAACGCAATTAAATAAATAACGTCATGAGCTGCTTATACTTGAGAGCCATAAGTCAGTACAAAATAAAGATATTGCTTTGAAATTTGGTTTGGGCATCTTCCATACTCGGTTCTCTAATATATCTTCCGTTTTTGTTTAATCTTCGCAAGAAAAACCTTTTGTGGAAATTCTTCCCAAAAAAAATATTTTTTGCATTTTTCGGAATCAAAAACCCAAAATTTTCAAAATCCGAGCTGGCCATTTGGAAGAAAACGTTATTTCCTTTCTTACGACCCTTTTTATTTGCGATTGGCATCAAAACACGGTTTTCTACATTTTTGCACAACATTTAACGTTTTTTTCACCAAAAATGACATGACATGACGTCACTAAAACTCATTATCTTCCCAAATTCTTCACCGATTTAAATAACATTTTGACAAAAGACGTACAATTGATGCAGCATAAGGTACTGAAAGTTTCACTTTGATATCTGTCATAGTTTCAAGTTATTGGGAAAATCCGGGAGGAGGGGGTAAAATCCCCCCCCCCCCAGCGCCGCGCGGGTTAAGGCTAGGTAATAGTAAAACCTGAAGTTATTCCAATCTCACTTCGAAGACTGGGTTTACAATACGAATACAAACCCTGACTTCTGGGCAGTTGTTCTTATTTCAGGTCTGATACGCTTCGCTTAAGCCACTTCCCTTCCATGCACCACGTGATTTATTGAGGTATCATGGCAGCTCAGCAGGGGCAGGCTAAGTGCTAACGCCCATGCTTGTAAGGGATTTGCTGCACTCATGTGGTCAGACCTTCCACTTAAAATGCTTCTGCAAACAGAACTCATGCGACTTCAAGAAGCTTATGCTCCCCATCGAGCGATCATCCTCTGTTGTTCTGACTGTTGCAAATCAAATTGACCAAGGGGCTTCGTACAATGTGCACGTCAGAATGACCACCCACGATGTCAGAAATGTTGGACGACTGGGTCAGTTGGCTGTACATAGCCGCACCGGCCTCATCATATCGGATGTTCTAGCCGTGCTAGCCATGCTAGCCGTGAGTTATAATTATGATAGCGCGGATATTTCGAGAATGAGTCGTCAACGAGTAACACTACACGAAAGGTGGGTATGATGTGAAGCTCCTTCAGTGATTCCACGGATAATTGTGTATTATTTATGGGACGAAGACTTTGTATTGCATCAGTCATATTGTTATTCGATGACGGCAATGCTTTTAAAATTGTGCTGTGTTTTAGTCATGGAGCTACACAGCTTGATAAATTGTTTCTTCAAGTATTCCTGAAAGGTTGAATCTTCTATATAAGAAACAAACATGATTTGTGTATCGAACATCGTCATGTAACTTTAATCGCTTCCATAGACCAAATGCAATTGAGCAAATTCCGTATGTTTGAACAATGATTGAGTGGACTGTAGGCTCATCCGCAGACTCTCTCCACTCTCCATTCTCCACTCTCCACTCTCCACTCTCCACTCTCCACTCTCCACTCTCCACTCTCCACTCTCCACTCTCCACTCTCCACTCTCCACTCTCCACTCTCCACTCTCCACTCTCCACTCTCCACTCTCCACTCTCCACTCTCCACTCTCCACTCTCCACTCTCCACTCTCCACTCTCCACTCTCCACTCTCCACTCTCCACTCTCCACTCTCCACTCTCCACTCTCCACTCTCCACTCTCCACTCTCCACTCTCCACTCTCCACTCTCCACTCTCCACTCTCCACTCTCCACTCTCCACTCTCCACTCTCCACTCTCCACTCTCCACTCTCCACTCTCCACTCTCCACTCTCCACTCTCCACTCTCCACTCTCCACTCTCCACTCTCCACTCTCCACTCTCCACTCTCCACTCTCCACTCTCCACTCTCCACTCTCCACTCAGCCTCCTCAACTCTCCCCACTCAGCCTTCCTCACAGTATTCGCTCTGTTCCAGAATCACGCAGTCCTCACAGTATTCGCTCTGACAGTTCCAGAATCACGCCGTCCTCACAGTATTCGCTCTGTTCCAGAATCACACCGTCCTCACGGTGTTCGCTCTGACAGTTCCAGAATCACGCCGTCCTTCCAGTATTCGCTCTGACAGTTCCAGAATAACGCCGTCCTCACAGTATTCGCTCTGAGAGTTCTAGAATCACGCCGTCCTCACAGTATTCGCTCTGACATTTCCAGAATCACGCCGTCCTCACAGTATTCGCTCTGACATTTCCAGAATCACGCCATCCTCACAGTATTCGCTCTGACATTTCCAGAATCACGCCGTCCTCACAGTATTCGCTCTGACAATTCTAGAATCACGCCGTCCTCACAGTATTCTCTCTGACATTTCCAGAATCACGCCGTCCTCACAGTATTCGCTCTGACATTTCCCGAATCACGCCGTCCTCATGGTGTTCGCTCTGACAGTTGCAGAATCACGCCGGACTGACTTCAGTGTATGTACATGTGGCCAGTACCAGACAACACAGTGTGTGCGACTGGACACTGGACAGCAGTGAAATCTATCACCCAGCAAAGTGTTGGCTTTATCTTTCGATCCTATGATCTGCGGCGGATTCTGTTCCTATCGAAAGACGTCGTCCTGCAGCCATGCCTGAGAGAAATTCGATAAGGTCACACGGCCACGGCTAAGTGCAATGTCAGCGGTTGTGGCTTGGGGGCATTTATTTGAAAGCTGTTCAAGTGGTAAGACGGCCTTCATGTTTGATATTTGAGCGCATGGTAACCGTTCACTGAATCGACTCAGCTTAGAAACGGGTAATAACATCGGTCAATGGATGACAAGAGAGATTAGTCAGGTTACCATTGGATTCATATTTGTATACAAATACTGATGGATCAAACATGTGTCATAGAACATACTCTTGAGACCATTATGGATCGGCATGTTTCCCGAACAGAAAGGAACATAGACCTACTGTCCAGTGAGGTATCAATATCGATATTGCCAGTAACGCTGAGCCTACTTTATAAGTCTGACCAATTAACAACATGGTAAATGTCACTCCAAACTCTCTGGTCACTCTGGTACAGACTTGTCAATGATTCAATGTGAATCGGCTGCTTTTGATTGAATCATTCTTATTTCAAATGAATCACTCATGAATCGATTCGCCTCATGCGCAAACCTGTTGTGAGTCACCGATTTAATCATTCATACAGAGAAAATAGGCTGATTGAATCATTCATTGCTCAAAGAATCATTCTTTTTTGGTCGAACAGCACAAACTGTCCAAAAAATATGCCAGCGGCCCAGCATTCATCTGTGCCCTGTGGACAAACCAGGCACTTAACCCTATTTGTAACAGGGGGGGCGGATTCCGCCCCCCCCCCCCTCATGTTTTTCGCAGATATCTCCAGAACGGCTGGGAGCAGGCCCATGAAATTTTGGGACTTTTCATAGAATTAAACTCCGCATTTGGAGTCAAAATTTTGAGTTCTTAACTTGAACAGAGGCGGTTCCAGGGCACAGTTTTGGGTGGGCTCGGAGGCGACATTTGGCGAAAATACGGAAATGCGATCTTCACGGTTTCTTCCTAACTGCATCAAGTATGAAGGAGTTACATCGGCTTACCGTGATTGCAACAAGTGCAAATTAGATGATGTTAATTAAATATTATACAAAATTGCATGGCAGAGGCGGTTTCAGGGGCTTGAAAAGGGGGGGGGGGTTTCCAGAAAGTATTCAATCCTTGGCGGGAAGCCAATAGAGCAATGTAAGGGGCATTTATAGCTAGCAAGATGTAAAAGATAGCTTCTGCTTCCATTATTTGCATAATTTATTACCTATAGAGCTTCAGGGGCGTGTTCAGGAACATGAAAAGGGGGTGACTGGCATGGTGATGACGATATGCCAGCGATAACGGCGTAATATACGTTTAGCTTATAATAATATATGCACATATGAGACCAGAAAAGGGAATAAAGTCATTTCTTGCAGAGGCGCGTTCAGGAATGGAAGAAAGGGGTCATATTATTGCAAGGAAACAAGAGGCATGGGCGTACAATGACATAACATACTGCAGTTTTCGGATGAAACACGCACCACAGGCTACTCTACGAACGATTATAAGATAATAGGCGAGTCCAGGTAGGGTAAAAAGGGGGTAAGCAGTGTTAATTGAAGTTGTAAGTGAAATAGTCACTGTTGACTAGTTAGTATCATAATAGCGGATAATACACTTATCAAAAGGTCTTGCGCCGCCCTAGTTTGGATCCTGAATACGCCTATGATGAAGTACAACATGCAAAAAGGAATTATCTATGATCAGTAACATATTTATAGTGCTGGGTAGCAACTTGTCTGCGGTTAATATTTTGCCCAATTGTACCCCTTTTCACTAACCTGGTACCGCCTATGGCAAAAAATATGATTTATAACTGTTTTTCTAATGTCTCAATCACATACCATTTCATTTATCAAAAAAACAACATAAAAAATGGTTTTATTACGCATTTACTTCACCCCCATATTGAGTGACCTGCACACGCCTATGATTTTTGAATTTTCAAACGTCACCGTCATATATCAATTTCCGATTGAATCTCTATCGATTCTTATTAGTTGTGTTAAAATCGGTCGATAAACATGAAAGCTATGTTGGATCAAAAATACCACTAAAATTTGTAGTTTTTGTCCCCCTGTTGCCCCCGTATCCCAAATTTATAATTTGGTATTATTTATAAATGTAGATCGTGTTGAGGGGAACCAAACGCCGTTTCATTTTTGATAATCGGACGGGTAGATCTCGAGATCTCCGGGGGGGGGGCGGAATCCGCCCCCCCCCCTGTTACAAATAGGGGTAGCCAGGAGCCTGTTACAAATAGGGTTAATGACCAATTATACGGGCTCTGTGTCCTGAGCTGTGGCCTGTAATTCATCCATGGGTGAAGAAAGCGAGGCTTTCTGTTCAACTCCAGTGGGCACAAAGCCACTGTTCAATCAGCCCTAACTAGGTACCTTGTTACTGGTAGGGTTAGGGGTAAGTACCAAGTACTTAGATAAGGTAACTAACTCATGCTTCGGTTCATAAACCACACAGTACACGCACACCTATTTCACACGAACAATTATCAAAAGGTACCCACCTTTTCCTAATTTCTAGGCTATACCATATCAAAAACTAAATCATAAACAAACATTTGCATGACCTCCGCATGTCCCAAATATCCCTGTCGCACCTGTGCCACTTTATTCCACATCATGCTTTATCAAAAATAATACTTAATGCAAAATAAATAAATAAAATATTCGCTTAAAAAGCGAAGCGTCAAGTCATTATTTTTGGAACTTGGAATTTTCAATTATAATAAATATTATAAATATCATTTTATAATCAAAATAAACAACCTATTTCCCATTTTAGCAAATGTCCTGCAATTGGCGTCGTGCCCTCTTTTCCGTCGCGCCACTTTCGCCCACGGCCGTCCGCTGCTTGTATCTATAACTATCCTAACTATTTTCATAATTCAATAACAACATCCAATGACGTCATTTAAATTTCTACAAGGGTTTTGAATGACTGCAAACTGCAAAGAAAGCTGTCTGGCATTAAGGATAGTTATTAACATTGTGAGTCGTTGTGAATGAATCATTCTTGAGCCACTCATATTAGTCGTGAGTCACTGTGAATCGACTCATCATGACCAGTGTTAATGTTGAGTGATCGAATCATGATTAAATCATTCATTACGGTAATGTTGAGTGATTGAATCATGATTGAATCATTCATTATGGTAATGTTGAGTGATTGAATCATGATTGAATCATTAATTACGGTAATGTTGAGTGTTGAATCATGATTGAATCATTAATTATGGTAATGTTGAGCGATTGAATCATGATTTAATCATTCATTACGGTAATGTTGAGTGATTGAATCATGATTGAATCATTCATTATGGTTCGTGAATCACTGTGAATCGACTCATGACAAATATGAATCATTGACAAGTCTGCTCTAGTAAACTCCAAACTCTCACCAAACAACGCTAAATAAATGATAGAAGTTGAAAAATATAAAAGGGAATAATGAACTGCTTCTCCATAGATTGAACTCCATAGGTTGGCCGGTGGGTGCCTATTATTAGCCAGACGTGTCATGCGTATGCTGTATCATGTCGTTTGTGATTTTTGCGTCGGGTCGATCGAGACAACACGTACACCTTAGTCTTTTAATCAATGTTGGATTACAGTTGAGCATTTTAGTGTTTGTGTTCAGTGTATGACCTAATGTGTTTTGTATGTATATTGACGTGGATACCATAAAATCCACTTTGTTGAGGTTCTGAATACATCATCTTCTATCTATCTATCTAACTATAATCACACACTTGAGAACTACCTGAAGAGAGCTCTCGATCCAGATTACCAAGTTCAGGAACATGTAATGGATGCCAGGGGCTTTACTGCCAAGAGTGGATAATGTTCTTATGGTTAGTTTATCAGATATTAAGGGAAGCCAATTGAATTGGCGGGTAACCTGTCGGAACATTTACCTAACCACCTGTAGCTCTAAATAAAGGGATATAGCCTCCGAGTGAGACACTTCCACAAGGTTACCGTAAGTGGCGCATCTAGAAGTCGCTTAATTCTGAATACTGACAAAGTTAGCTACATAACGAGGTTAACTTTCGCGATACAAATGCCAGAAAGACACCGGTGACATTTGCGAAAGGCAAACTATCCCACAGGGTGCGTTCGCGTTCCGAAGTCGGAGCTCATGAAGCTCTCTCGCAGCTCGGCGGAGGTCCAGAGAAGCTCCGTAGCTCCAGCCCGAGCAGCACCTGACAACTTCAAGGTAAGCGACCTCTGTCGTATTGACACACGGCAGGGGTCTGTGACCGTTCACACACGCGCTTATTCAGCCGTCTGTCTGTGTGCATGCGTGCGTGCGCGCTCGTGTGTGTGTGTGTGTGTGTGTGTGTGTGTGTGTGTGTGTGTGTGTGTGTGTGTGTGTGTGTGTGTGTGTGTGTGTGTGTGTGTGTGTGTGTGTGTGTGTGTGTGTGTGTGTGTGTGTGTGTGTGTGTGTGTGTGTGTGTGTGTGTGTGTGTGTGTGTGTGTGTGTATGTGTGTGTGTGTGTGTGTGTGTGTGTGTGTGTGTGTGTGTGTGTGTGTGTGTGTGTGTGTGTGTGTGTGTGTGTGTGTGTGTGTGTAGGTGTGTGTGCGTGTGTGCGTGTGTGTGTGTGTGTGTGTGTGTGTGTGTGTGTGTGTGTGTGTGTGTGTGTGTGTGTGTGTGTGTGTGTGTGTGTGTGTGTGTGTGTGTGTGTGTGTGTGTGTGTGTGTGTGTGTGTGTGTGTGTGTGTGTGTGTGTGTGTGTGTGTGTGTGTGTGTGTGTGTGTGTGTGTGTGTGTGTGTGTGTGTGTGTGTGTGTGTGTGTGTGTGTGTGTGTGTGTGTGTGTGTGTGTGTGTGTGTGTGTGTGTGTGTGTGTGTGTGTGTGTGTGTGTGTGTGTGTGTGTGTGTGCGCGCGTGTGAGTGTGCGTGTGCGTGTGCGTGTGCGTGTGCGCGTGCGCGTGCGCGTGCGCGTGCGCGTGTGCGTGTGCGTGTGCGTGTGCGTGTGTGTGTGTGTGTGTGTGTGTGTGTGTGTGTGTGTGTGTGTGTGTGTGTGTGTGTGTGTGTGTGTGTGTGTGTGTGTGTGTGTGTGTGTGTGTGTGTGTGTGTGTGTGTGTGTGTGTGTGTGTCGGCTGTCGCGGCTCCCACACACGATTACGTCCCAGAGTGTTCTGGCAACAACACCAACCGCACAGCAAACAGCGACGAGACAAAGCCAGCTCGTCGGCCGGCCACAATAGCAGTTAGTGGACTGTGTCGCGGTGTCAGACGAGTGGCCGGGGCTGCAGGGGTGGCCAGACGGGGACTCGAGAGGACCAGGGGTGGCCAGACGGGGACTCGAGAGGACCAGGGGTGGCCAGACGGGGACTCGAGAGGACCAGGGGTGGCCAGACGGGGACTCGAGAGGACCAGGGGTGGCCAGACGGGGACTCGAGAGGACCAGGGGTGGCTAGACGGGGACTCGAGAGGACCAGGGGTGGCCAGACGGGGACTCAAGAGGACCAGGGGTGGCCAGACGGGGACTCGAGAGGACCAGGGGTGGCCAGACGGAGACTCGAGAGGACCAGGGGTGGCCAGACGGGGACTCGAGAGGACTAGGGGTGGCCAGACGGGGACTCGAGAGGACCAGGGGTAGCCAGAAGGGGACTCGAGAGGACCAGGGGTGGCCAGACGGGGACTCGAGAGGACCAGGGGCTGGCCAGACGAGGACTCGAGAGGACTATAGGTGGCCAGACGGAAACTCGAGAGGACTAGAGGTGGACAGACGGGGACTCGAGAGGACCAGGGGTGGCCAGACGGGGACTCGAGAGGACCAGGGGTGGCCAGACGGGGACTCGAGAGGACCAGGGGTGGCCAGACGGGGACTCGAGAGGACCAGGGGTGGCCAGACGGGGACTCGAGAGGACCGGGGGTGGCCAGACGGGGACTCGAGAGGACCAGGGGCTGGCCAGACGGGGACTCGAGAGGACTATAGGTGGCCAGACGGAAACACGAGAGGACTAGAGGTGGACAGACGGGGACTCGAGAGGACCAGGGGTGGCCAGACGGGGACTCGAGAGGACCAGGGGCTGGCCAGACGGGGACTCGAGAGGACTATAGGTGGCCAGACGGAAACTCGAGAGGACTAGAGGTGGACAGACGGGAACTCGAGAGAACCAGGGGTGGCCAGACGGGGACTCGAGAGGACCAGGGGTGGCCAGACGGGGACTCGAGAGGACTAGAGGTGACCAGACGGGGACTCGAGAGGACCAGGGGTGGCCAGACGGGGACTCGAGAGGACCAGGGGTGGCCAGACGGTGACTCGAGAGGACCAGGGGTGGCCAGACGGGGACTCGAGAGGACCAGGGGTGGCCAGACGGGGACTCGAGAGGACCAGGGGTGACCAGACGGAGATTCGAGAGGACTAGAGGTGGCCATACGGGGACTCGAGAGGACCAGGAGTGGGCAGACGGGGATTCGAGAGGACTAGAGGTGGACAGACGGGGACTCGAGAGCACCAGGGGTGGCCAGACGGGGACTCGAGAGGACCAGGGGTGGCCAGACTGGGATTCGAGAGGACCAGGGGTGGTCAGACGGGGACTCGAGAGGACCAGGGGTGGCCAGACAGGGAATCGAGAGGACTAGAGGTGGACAGACGGGGACTCGAGAGGACTAGAGGTGGCCTGACGGGGACTCGAGAGGACCAGGGGTGCCCAGACGGGGACTCGAGAGGACTAGAGGTGGCCAGACGGGGACTCGAGAGGACCAGGAGTGGCCAGACGGGGACTCGAGAGGACTAGAGGTGGACAGACGAGGGCTCGAGAGGACCAGAGGTGGCCAGACGGGAACTCGAGAGGACTAGAGGTGGACAGACGAGGACTCGAGAGGACCAGGGGTGGCCAGACGGGGACTCGAGAGGATCAGGGGTGACCAGACGGGGACTCGAGAGGAACAGGGGTGGCCAGACGGGGACTCGAGAGGACCAGGGGTGGCCAGACGGGGATTCGAGAGGACCAGGGGTGGCCAGACGGGGACACGAGAGGACCAGGGGTGGCCAGACGGGGACTCGAGAGGACTAGAGGTGGACAGACGAGGACTCGAGAGGACCAGGGGTGGCCAGACGGGGACTCGAGAGGACCAGGGGTGGCCAGACGGGGACTCGAGAGGACCAGGGGTGGCCAGACGGGGACTGGAGAGGACAGCCGAGGGAGCGCCTGCGGTGCTGAGTGGGAGGCTTCGCAGGCTAGGTTTGGCTGAAGGAGGTCATGGTTCACGGGAAATCAGTCACCGTGAACAATTTACATACGCACCGTCGTATCTGACTCGAGGATCAGCGTAGTCTGGCTGCGAACAGGCTGCGTTCCATAGCGTAACCATCAGTTATTAGTGCAGGGACATCATTAGCCCTGTTTACATGGCATAAATATATTCCACTAACTTTCCACAGATGGAGACTTCTTTGCTTTTTCGATTGGAATTTCTCTAGCCTCAAAATATTGGTTGAGTCCGTTTAAAAACTGCTGTTAGAGTACAAGAATACACAGAGCAACTCTTTCATATATGTTAAATATTTGTGTACATACTCGCAAGTGAAATAGCATGTGTTAAATGTTAGTTAATTACTTTTGTAAAAACGATTTCCCTGGATGTTCGCTGTTTCATACCCATATTTCTCTAGAATATGCCTGTATGTCACGACAACGGAACAGATATGGTAGCTTATCTGTTTCGTCGAGAGCCGTTTGGCTACCAAGCTTTCCAGAAATGTGGGTTTCCGTCTGTCTGTCATCTACCGTGGATGTCTCGCCTATTCTGATTGGTCGCCGTTTAAAGTTTTGACCAATCAGCTGCGGGCTGCTCTCAGCGCACTGAGGGACGTCGAAGACAGAATCGCCGCACTGGCGCACTGTCGATACAAATATTGGAGGTGTTTGTCCAGGCAAATGTGATTTTTCGAAGGCGCTGTGTTATACTTATAAGCTGCATTTTGATTTTATCTACGCAGAACTTAAAGTCATAGAAGAAGTAAGTGGCATTACACTTTGAAGTGACGTGTTGTATGATTTTTATCTGTATCACAGGGTGGGGCCTTTCCTGTCCTCAAAAATATGTTAACATGTCATCTTGATAAACCCTGACAACATGACAAGTTCAGTATTCTGATGTGTCTGTGGTTACAGTTGTTAACCCTACCTACCTTGTGTACAGAATGAGCTATGAAATGTGCCAGGGTTGAAATTCGGCCTAAATTGAATTTATGCAACTCAGTGGCTTTTATTAATGATTCCGGTTAAACCCTGCTCCAAATAATAAAAACCAGCTTAAATTCAGCATCAATTTAAGACTCGCTGAGGTCAGAATATGCCGTTGACAGTCAACACATGTAATTAAAGGGAATAGTTCAACTTTAACATGTGGTTTTGAACTGAGACAGCAAATTTGTAGAGCAGATCGTAAAATAAGTTGTGGTGCCGTGCCATGCCCAGTCGATGTGGGCACTGAACTTAAGTAGACTATAATAGACTAATAGACACAAATAGACTGAAATAAATGAAATAAATAGACTGAAATAGACTAAATAGATAATAGAGTTAGTGCCGTGCCGTTCCCCGTTCCCCGTTCCCCGTTCCCCGTTCCCCGTTCCCCGTTCCCCGTTCCCTGTTCCCCGTTCCCCGTTCCCCGTTCCCCGTTCCCCGTTCCCCGTTCCCCGTTCCCCGTTCCCCGTTCCCCGTTCCCCGTTCCCCGTTCCCCGTTCCCCGTTCCCCGTTCCTCGTTCCCCGTTCCCGTTCCCCGTTCCCCGTTCCCCGTTCCCCGTTCCCCGTTCCCCGTTCCCCGTTCCTCGTTCCTCGTTCCCCGTTCCCCGTTCCCCGTGCCCGTTCCCCGTTCCCCGTTCCCCGTGCCCCGTGCCCTGTGCCCCGTGCCCCGTGCCCCGTGCCCCGTGTGCCCCGTGCCCCGTGCCCCGTGCCCCGTGCCCCGTTCCCCGTTCCCCGTTCCCCGTTCCCCGTTCCCCGTTCCCCGTTCCCCGTTCCCCGTTCCCCGTTCCCCGTTCCCCGTTCCCCGTTCCCCGTTCCCCGTTCCCCGTTCCCCGTTCCCCGTTCCCCGTTCCCAATGCCCCGTGCCCCGTGCCCCGTACCCCGTGCCCCGTGCCCCGTGCCCCGTGCCCCGTGCCCCGTGCCCCGTGCCCCGTGCCCCGTGCCCCGTGCCCCGTGCCCCGTGCCCCGTGCCCCGTGTACCGTGTCCCGTGTCCCGTGTCCCGAGCCCCGTGCCCCGTGCCCCGTGCCCCTGCCTTGCCCTGCCCTGCCCTGAATATTGTATCAATTGTATCAACCTTTATTTTTTCCATATTTTGTAGAAGATGCTCCGGAAACCGACACTCTTGAGGATGGGAGCGCCATCTTCATCGAGGTGAGGTGACCAGTAGAGACGCAAATTTCAGGACCACGGAGCCGGCGCTGGGCCCAAATTCAGGCCCGGCGTGCCTGAAGCTGTGTCTGAACTCAGGCTTGCCGGGCTCAGCACAAGTTATCAATTTAAAAAACTAATTAAATAGAAATAAATATTGGCAGAAGTCAGAACATACATGCTTAAAGATCATGATAAATTGATAAAAAAATATACAACAGTTAACAGTAAAACACCAGCATAACACAACAATGTCTCAGTTTACAAATTAAAAGTGATAACTAGTACGACCTAGCAAGGAGTGGACACACCAGTGAAACTTAATAAATCAAACTACAGGGTCAATTCATGATCAATTCATTAGCTCAATCACTGCAGCAGTGCTGGAGTCGAGTGCAGTCAAACAGAAACAACTACCCCAAATCATATTCCACTGTCATCACTAGTAACTAGGTGGGGTGGCATACAATATTATATTTAGTCATCCCATTACCCCAGGTCACCCCAAATTATTTTGTATAACAAATAAGTACCTATGGAACAAAACCACCCACGTATATGATAATAATTATTGTTAATACTATTGTAAATACATATTACTGATAATATTTATTGATACATATTTACCATTTAGTTCCACATGAGAAAGGACATATTCAAGTCATATCATTTGTAGTTTTGGTAGTGAACAAATATTGTATTTTATGCAATTACAATTATAAAGGTGGAAAGACTGCAAAACACAAACAAAAAACATTTTGGAAAGAAATCTTAAGTGGCCAAGACCTATCCCAGAATGCAAACCTGTCTAGTTCCACTTCAACTTCTTATCACAATAGCTCCATAATTTATATATGACCTTGCGTAATTACACGTGACACTCCCCAACAACACATTGAAACCCAATTTCCATACAATGTGTTTTGATGAGTCACATTTGCGACGAATTCGCCAGGACTGGACCGTAAAAGAATCACGTGTGTCAATTAAGCAGTAGATCGATATTCGCGAATGTGTCACTTTGACAGATATTCACAACTTCACACCTCAGAATCGCGACGCCTCAGAATTGTGTGAAGACAATTGTTCATGTTCGTATTCGAAAATAAGCTGTAGTATCAAGTCCTTGGTCCTTGGTGGCCCTTGGTGTCAGTTGAAGTTTAAATATTTTTAAAGAAGTCCATCTGCCGAATCCGCAATATGTAGACATTTTCATTTTGGTGATTTAAGTATGCTAATATATGGTGATAAAGTTAGTCATTTCGGTGACGGGATTAATTGTCTGCGCCGTTTTGAGCTCAACGCTTCACAATTGTCAAATACTTCAGCCGCCATTACGCACAGCAGTGAAGTTGATGTCCGTCAAGCTAGCAGCAGATTCATATTCGCGAATCTGATGCTGCCAGACAGACATTCGCCGGGCTCGAATATACTGCTACTGGCAGCAGAGCCCTGTTCGGCTGCCGGCTCTCACGCTAGCCAGTGCTAGTGGGCTCGCAGGTTGCCTAGCAACGTGCGATTCACCAATCAGGAGCGAGCAAACGATGACGATACGCGCACAGTTTCATGTACGCGTGCCCCCTTACGTGACGTCACGTGCTCGCGCGCGAGCGGCATTCCAGCGATTGAAAAAGAGCGCTAGCATGGCTTGCTAACGGGTTTGCTCGCCGGTGTTCGGCGGCCGCGAGCCGACGTCACTCATTATGACGACACTGCCCTGTGTGACGTCGGTGAGCGCTCTCGCGAGAGCCGGCCGCCGAACAGCGCTCAGATTCGGCGAATGTCTGTCAGCTGGCAGCATATTCGTGAACAACTTCCGCGGCCTTTTTGGCGCATCTTAGACGCGAGCAGCAGATTCAGATATTCGCCGGGCTCGAATATACTGCTACCAGCAGCAGATTCGGCGAATGTCTGTCAGCTGGCAGCATATTCGTGAACAACTTCCGCGGCATTTTTCTCGCATCATCTGAACGCCAGCAGCAGGTTCGCAACGTGATGTGTTTGAGTTGAGTTGTTCGGTGAAAGATGGGTACCTTCTAGGCAAGTAGGAGGAGGTTAGAGGTGCCACTCACTGACTGCTTCAAGTCAGTAATACGTCGATCAATACCTACTTACCTAGAAGGTAAGTAGGTATTGATTGAGGTAAGTAGGTATTATTGATCTCTCACCGAACAACTCAACTTTAACACATCACGTTGCGAATCTGCTGCTGGCGTTCAGATGATGCGCGAAAAATACCGCGGAAGTTGTTCACGAATATGCTGCCAGCTGACAGACATTCGCCGAATCTGCTGCTGGTAGCAGTATATTCGAGCCCAGCAAATATCTGAATCTGCTGCTCGCGTCTAAGATGCGCCAAAAAGGCCGCGGAAGTTGTTCACGAATATGCTGCCAGCTGACAGATATTCGCCGAATCTGCTGCCAGTAGCAGTATATTCGAGCCCAGCGAATGTCTGTCTGGCAGCAGCAGATTCGCGAATATGAATCTGCTGCTAGCTTGACGGACGTGTGAAGTTGTACCAAGGCAGTTGTACGGCCTTGGCCTTGGCAGTGAAGTAGCTCAGGCTTTGTTTATCTGTTCCCATTGCCCAAGGCTGTATAAATATGTGCCAAGGCCGTATAAGAGTGGCTCTGTGTGTGACTGGCTTGGATGTTAGTTATAGATATCTTGGCTTGGATAGTGAGAAAACCGAGGATACTCTGTAATTGAAAACAGGTTGATTATTTTACTTTTATCATTCAAGATATGATTGTCACTCCCAATGTTTTTAGTACGTGTCATACTTAAATGTCCAGGAAAACTTGCCTTTTCCCCATTATCCTGTGAAGTATATTTATTATTTACTAGTCCATGTCAACATTGATCGAATAAGTAAGTAGGTTGTAGTACCTCAACATTGTTTGTAGAAGCTATTACAATTACAACCCAAACATTGCATTGTGTGATGTTGAGTGATGAATGCATACTTATTATATACTTTTAAGCTGCTCGTTTGGACTTGCATGATCTATATATCTACAATGCGTCTTATTTTTGTTGTTTTTTATTTTTGCAAACCACCAAAGATGAAAGAAGTCTACTCACCTTGACCTGTTCGACTTTCCTGTTAGTCTGTTGTTGATTATTTATCTCAAGTTCTGACTTGTGTGGGATTTTTTTACTCCATGGTCCATATATATCCATTATCCATTGGTGTTTCAATGTGGTGTGTGTTAAAATGGTGCAAAATGCACATTGCAAACTATAAATATTCCTGCTAAAAGATTTTAAGTGTAGAATGAAGTATACATGAAGATTCCTAGCTGCCGCGTGCCGGGCATGGCGGGTGCTGCCACATGTGGCCGGCCTTGATGCCGGTCCCAACTCATGTATGAGCGGTGGCGGTGCGGGGCCGGTTCCTGTGTTTTGGGAAATTTTTGCATCTCTACTGCCTACTCGATGTTTTTATCGCAGTCCTGCCTACTCGATGTTTTTATCGCAGTCCTGCCTACTCGATGTTTTTATCGCAGTCCTGCCTACTCGATGTTTTTATCGCAGTCCTGCCTACTCGATGTTTTTATCGCAGTCCTGCCTACTCGATGTTTTTTATCGCAGTCCTGCCTACTCGATGTTTTTATCGCAGTCCTGCCTACTCGATGTTTTTATCGCAGTCCTGCCTACTCGATGTTTTTATCGCAGTCCTGCCTACGCGATGTTTTTATCGCAGTCCTGCCTACTCGATGTTTTTATCGCAGTCCTGCCTATTCGATGGTTTTATCGCAGTCCTGCCTACTCGATGTTTTTATCGCAGTCCTGCCTACTCGATGTTTTTATCGCAGTCCTGCCTACTCGATGTTTTTATCGCAGTCCTGCCTACTCGATGTTTTTATCGCAGTCCTGCCTACTCGATGTTTTTATCGCAGTCCTGCCTACTCGATGTTTTTATCGCCGGTCACGGCGATCGAAGCCGTGGGCCACATCTGCAATCAGAGACTTATATAAATGGGTTGTGATAAGGACATGGTTACTAAAGTCATTTGATCGAAAGACGAACCAAAAATATTGAACTCTGTTTAGTTCTGCGCATACTTGAAGAATATGCTTTCTGTTGCTGACATTATGAATTAATCGTCTATATTACCGTTTTAGTACTTGGCCGATGTTATTGCAAGCGCCTCTTGGCTGTTGGGGCTTCCTTCCCACCGTACACGTCCTATTGCTCTGTACGAGACTCATTTGTGGATTTTCTAAACTTTGTGTTCCTAACCTATCCTCCCGGTCGGTCTAAAACCAATCACCGGGAGAGTCTTATATCCGGGAATTTTGGCCGGCAGCAACATATTTACGTTAATCCGGTTTATGTGAATCTGGGCAAGGCAAGCAAGGGAGCGACCTATTTTTACGTTATATTATATTTCGCAAGTAAAACCTAACATAAGCTATCTAAGTTTCATTTATTTAGTTTTTTTAATTCATCACATACACATTAACATTGACATGCACATTCCTATGTACATTTGGAGGCGGTCCAGCGTTATCTGCGGGTCGGAATCGACTCTGCTGACCCGTCGAGACCGCGGATGGGGTCGAAGCGGGCCGGGGTAGCTTACCGCAGCAATTTGGGTCTACTGCCCCGGCCGACCTTGCGCTAGTGTTGGGGAAGTTAGGCGGCCGGGATAGCAATGCAGCGATGGGTGTTGTTATCCCAGCCACCTTGTACGTGTGATGAGCTATTATGGCAACACAGCAAGGGGTAATGTTATCCCAGCCACCTTGTACGTGTGAGGAGCTATTATGGCAACACAGCAAGGGGTAATGGTATCCCAGCCACCTTGTACGTGTGAGGAGCTATTATGGCAACACAGCAAGGGGTAATGTTATCCCAGCCACCTTGTACGTGTGAGGAGCTATTATGGCAACACAGCAAGGGGTAATGTTATCCCAGTCACCTTGTACGTGTGAGGAGCTATTATGGCAACACAGCAAGGGGTAATGTTATCCCAGCCACCTTGTACGTGTGAGGAGCTGGTGTGGCAACACAGCAATGGGTGTTGCTATCCCAGCCACCTTGTACGTGTGAGGAGCTATTATGGCAACACAGCAAGGGGTAATGTTATCCCAGCCACCTTGTACGTGTGAGGAGCTATTATGGCAACACAGCAAGGGGTGTTGCTATCCCAGCCACCTTGTACGTGTGAGGAGCTATTATGGCAACACAGCAATGGGTAATGGTATCCCAGCCACCTTGTACGTGTGAGGAGCTATTATGGCAACACAGCAAGGGGTAATGGTATCCCAGCCACCTTGTACGTGTGAGGAGCTATTATGGCAACACAGCAAGGGGTAATGTTATCCCAGCCACCTTGTACGTGTGAGGAGCTGGTGTGGCAACACAGCAAGGGGTAATGTTATCCCAGCCGCCTTGTACGTGTGAGGAGCTATTATGGCAACACAGCAATGGGTGTTGCTATCCCAGCCACCTTGTACGTGTGAGGAGCTATTATGGCAACACAGCAAGGGGTAATGGTATCCCAGCCACCTTGTACGTGTGAGGAGCTATTATGGCAACACAGCAAGGGGTAATGTTATCCCAGCCACCTTGTACGTGTGAGGAGCTATTATGACAACACAGCAATGGGTGTTGCTATCCCAGCCACCTTGTACGTGTGAGGAGCTATTATGGCAACACAGCAAGGGGTAATGGTATCCCAGCCACCTTGTACGTGTGAGGAGCTGGTGTGGCAACACAGCAAGGGGTGTTGCTATCCCAGCCACCTTGTACGTGTGAAGAGCTATTATGGCAACACAGCAAGGGGTAATGTTATCCCAGCCACCTTGTACGTGTGAGGAGCTGGTGTGGCAACACAGCAAGGGGTAATGTTATCCCAGCCACCTTGTACGTGTGAGGAGCTATTATGGCAACACAGCAAGGGGTAATGTTATCCCAGCCACCTTGTACGTGTGAGGAGCTATTATGGCAACACAGCAATGGGTGTTGCTATCCCAGCCACCTTGTACGTGTGAGGAGCTATTATGGCAACACAGCAAGGGGTAATGTTATCCCAGCCACCTTGTACGTGTGAGGAGCTATTATGGCAACACAGCAATGGGTGTTGCTATCCCAGCCACCTTGTACGTGTGAGGAGCTATTATGGCAACACAGCAAGGGGTGTTGTTATCCCAACCACCTTGTACGTGTGAGGAGCTATTATGGCAACACAGCAATGGGTGTTGCTATCCCAGCCACCTTGTACGTGTGAGGAGCTATTATGGCAACACAGCAATGGGTGTTGCTATCCCAGCCACCTTGTACGTGTGAGGAGCTATTATGGCAACACAGCAAGGGGTGTTGTTATCCCAGCCACCTTGTACGTGTGAGGAGCTATTATGGCAACACAGCAATGGGTGTTGCTATCCCAGCCACCTTGTACGTGTAAAGAGCTATTATGGCAACACAGCAAGGGGTAATGTTATCCCAGCCACCTTGTACGTGTGAGGAGCTATTATGGCAACACAGCAATGGGTGTTGCTATCCCAGCCACCTTGTACGTGTGAGGAGCTATTATGGCAACACAGCAAGGGGTGTTGTTATCCCAGCCACCTTGTACGTGTTAGGAGCTATTATGGGAACACAGCAAGGGGTAATGGTATCCCAGCCACCTTGTACGTGTGAGGAGCTGGTGAGGCAACACAGCAAGGGGTAATGTTATCCCAGCCACCTTGTACGTGTGAGGAGCTATTATGGCAACACAGCAAGGGGTAATGGTATCCCAGCCACCTTGTACGTGTGAGGAGCTATTATGGCAACACAGCAAGGGGTAATGTTATCCCAGCCACCTTGTACGTGTGAGGAGCTATTATGGCAACACAGCAAGGGGTAATGTTATCCCAGCCACCTTGTACGTGTGAGGAGCTATTATGGCAACACAGCAAGGGGTAATGTTATCCCAGCCACCTTGTACGTGTGAGGAGCTATTATGGCAACACAGCAAGGGGTAATGTTATCCCAGCCACCTTGTACGTGTGAGGAGCTATTATGGCAACACAGCAAGGGGTAATGTTATCCCAGCCACCTTGTACGTGTGAGGAGCTATTATGGCAACACAGCAAGGGGTAATGTTATCCCAGCCACCTTGTACGTGTGAGGAGCTACTATGGCAACACAGCAAGGGGTAATGTTATCCCAGCCACCTTATACGTGTGAGGAGCTATTATGGCAACGCAACAATGGGTGTTGCTATCCCAGCCACCTTATACGTGTGAGGAGCTATTATGGCAACACAGCAAGGGGTAATGGTATCCCAGCCACCTTGTACGTGTGAGGAGCTGGTGTGGCAACACAGCAAGGGGTGTTGCTATCCCAGCCACCTTGTACGTGTGAGGAGCTATTATGGCAACACAGCAAGGGGTAATGTTATCCCAGCCACCTTGTACGTGTGAGGAGCTGGTGTGGCAACACAGCAAGGGGTGTTGTTATCCCAGCCACCTTGTACGTGTGAGGAGCTATTATGGCAACACAGCAAGGGGTAATGTTATCCCAGCCACCTTGTACGTGTGAGGAGCTATTATGGCAACACAGCAATGGGTGTTGCTATCCCAGCCACCTTGTACGTGTGAGGAGCTATTATGGCAACACAGCAAGGTGTAATGTTATCCCAGCCACCTTGTACGTGTGAGGAGCTATTATGGCAACACAGCAAGGGGTGTTGTTATCCCAGCCACCTTGTACGTGTGAGGAGCTATTATGGCAACACAGCAAGGGGTAATGTTATCTCAGCCACCTTGTACGTGTGAGGAGCTGGTGTGGCAACACAGCAAGGGGTGTTGCTATCCCAGCCACCATGTACGTGAGGAGCTATTATGGCAACACAGCAAGGGGTAATGTTATCCCAGCCACCTTGTACGTGTGAGGAGCTATTATGGCAACACAGCAAGGGGTAATGTTATCCCAGCCACCTTGTACGTGTGAGGAGCTATTATGGCAACACAGCAAGGGGTGTTGCTATCCCAGCCACCTTGTACGTGTGAGGAGCTATTATGGCAACACAGCAATGGGTGTTGCTATCCCAGCCACCTTGTACGTGTGAGGAACTATTATGGCAACACAGCAAGGGGTAATGTTATCCCAGCCACCTTGTACGTGTGAGGAGCTATTATGGCAACACAGCAAGGGGTAATGTTATCCCAGCCACCTTGTACGTGTGACGAGCTGGTGTGGCAACACAGCAAGGGGTAATGTTATCCCAGCCACCTTGTACGTGTGAGGAGCTATTATGGCAACACAGCAAGGGGTAATGTCATCCCAGCCACCTTGTACGTGTGAGGAGCTATTATGGCAACACAGCAAGGGGTAATGTTATCCCAGCCACATTGTACGTGTGAGGAGCTGGTGTGGCAACACAGAAAGGGGTGTTGTTATCCCAGCCACCTTGCACGTGTGAGGAGCTATTATGGCAACACAGCAATGGGTGTTGCTATCCCAGCCACCTTGTACGTGTGAGGAGCTATTATGGCAACACAGCAATGGGTGTTGCTATCCCAGCCACCTTGTACGTGTGAGGAGCTATTATGGCAA
>JAXIVJ010001500.1:0-135940 GCA_036785665.1 Chirona hameri | reverse complement strand
GTTGGTATAGCTGATTCCAAATTGGTGTCGCTGGTTCCAAAGTTGATATGGCAGTTTGCTAACTCCAGCTCCTAAAAAGTTGGTATGGACCATAACATTCCTCTCATACTGCATTTTCCATCCTAGTAACGTGCCTTTTCATCCGTTTTGTTTGGCCCTTTCAACGCTTGGAAAGGGGTTATTTCAACGTTCGGGAAGGGGTCCTTTTGAGACGCCCCCCTGGACGAAATCCTGGCTACGTGCCTGTCTGAGATGATAGCATCGACAGAAAATGTGATGACTAGTAAATTCCTTCTGGTTACTAGTGAACATCCTTAAAAATCCGTAAACATCCTTCGTACATGTCGCAAGAAATGAAAAAAGTTATAGTTGATAACTTATTCACATTGAGTAAAAGCTTGAACTGTGTGACGCCAAAATGCCACTTGAAAATACAGGCTGTGATGATCTATTTAAAGTGTTCAAGTTTGATCATACATAAACGGTAATCTGTGCGGGAACGAGAAAGACGGAAATGATATTAAATATATATTACATTATATTGTGGGACGGTGACCCTTTTGGCCAAGGGCCCTTCTCTGAAAAATTGCCCCCAAACTGAAAATATGTGGCGCCGGCCCTGGACTTAGTGTTGTTTGTTATTGGTGAATTGTTTCACATTTATAGTATACAAGTAAATATGCTAGGATAGTGATTGCAAATTTTGTGTAAATATTGATATGCTTAATCTGAACGGCCGGACCGGGCCTGGGCCTCAATAATATAAATTTGACCGGGCCTGGTCCAGGCCTGAGCCTTGTTCACGACGCCTGCTGACGGCTGACTGCTGCTGCCTACTGCTGTCAAAACTTATCGACCAATCAACATGGGCTAGTGGGGAATGGGATGTGGGGAGGGTACGGTGTATGACGTCATACCTCTGCTGCCTCCAGCTGTCGCTGCTGCCGGAAAATCGCGTCAGCCGGGCAGCAGATAACACAAATTGGCGCACGCGGCAATTTCCAAACGTGAAGCGTCGGTAAAACAACCAACGATCTCCAAGCGAAAAGCTTGAAGAAGCGAAGATGGATATGGAGTAAGTCTGCGATAATTTTAGTTTACTGTTTATGTTGGTATTACGTGCCATAAGCTCTGCTACTTACCTAGCTGTAGGACAAATTTATCGTAGCAAGTACGCCAGATATGTATCGTGAATCGACAGCATTTATGTTCAAGTAGTAATCGCCGGCGATGACGTAGGTTGGTGTGTGCTGCCATTTTGGGCAGCCGTGGGCAGCCCGTCAGCAGGAGGTCGTGAACAAGGCTCTGTCTGGGCTTGGTGTTCATGGGCCTGGGCCGGGCCGGGCTGGGGGTTGGTGGGCCGTGACGAACACTGTTGTTGACATGAGCAATGCTGAAGGGACAATGCTTTTATTTCCGTCACCGCCCATTCAACGATAAGGTCTCCAGACTCCAAGGTCTCCCAAAACCCGCCACCGCCTAAGTACCATACACATATAAAGCCATATTGGTACATCATGCTCAAATGTATGCTTTTTTTGTCTCCGCGCCTTTCTCGTCTTCCTCTTCAAAATGCCCTTTGCTGCCATCTGGCCAGAGCAGGACGCAGCCTTGTAAAAAGTTGATTCAAAGACTGAACTTACTCGCGTCATGGCGCGAACCCTTCGGGTCCCATTAAGGTCAAGGTTCGCTGACGGTGCGGCCCGGCACCCAGACTGTGTACTTCAGCTGAGATGTAGGCTGGGCTCATTCAATAAACATGTTTTGGAGTCCAGAAAATACCTACTTTATACATAGGTATGTTTAACTAGACACTTCGTATAACTATATACTATGAATCCCAGTATAAAGCTGTGTTCTGGAGCACATAATATGCCTAGCTACGCAATACGTACCACACTAGCATCTCAGCTGAAGAACCAAGTGGCAGTCGTTATCACCAAACGTTATCCGGACCCGAAGGGTTGACGACAAAACGGGGTAATTTGAGTCGGTTGATTCAATTTCAGACAGGGATGGGCGTCGCACCGCACGTGCAGCTGAGGCAGCCGCTGTCGTCGATGATCTCTGGGTTGGTGGCACAGAATGGCGGGCATGCGTAGTCGTCGTCTGGGGAGTAGCAGGCGGGAGAGCCGGGACCACCTCGCCGCCGCACCTGCACTGGATGCAGCGCGACTGTTCTCATGCTGGCCACAGTCCTGAGGACACGTGCTTCCCGCCGGGTACCATGGAGCAGAGCATTCTGTAACAGCGGGACAGGACGCGTCACGGACACGGACGCCAGTAGGTAACAGCGGGACAGGACGCGTCACGGACACGGACGCCAGTAGGTAACGGCGGGACAGGACGCGTCACGGACACGGACGCCAGTAGGTAACAGCGGGACAGGACACGTCACGGACACGGACGCCAGTAGGTAACAGCGGGACAGGACGCGTCACAGACACGGACGCCAGTAGGTAACAGCGGGACAGGACGCGTCACAGACACGGACGCCAGTAGGTAACAGCGGGACAGGACGCGTCACAGACACGGACGCCAGTAGGTAACAGCGGGACAGGACGCGTCACAGACACGGACGCCAGTAGGTAACAGCGGGACAGGACGCGTCACAGACACGGACGCCAGTAGGTAACAGCGGGACAGGACGCGTCACGGACACGGACGCCAGTAGGTAACGGCGCGACAGGACGCGTCACAGACACGGGCGCCAGTAGGTAACAGCGGGACAGGACGCGTCACAGACACGGGCGCCAGTAGAACAGTCAGATCACTGATAACTCTACCTGATTCAGAGAAGGAAAACCGTTCATTTAAACCTTCAGTAACCAGTTTCGGTGCTCCCCATTATGTTAGTACGCCATCGGGGTTCTTAAAAAGAAGTTCAAGCCAGCTGTCTGCGCAAATGAAACGACGGGGATGTGAACTATTCGAACGATCTCCTCGACGTTCTCAGCAGCATCGGGTCGAAGGTTGCACGTTGAGGTGCGGCCCGGCACCCAGACTGTGTCAGGGCTTTCTGCCGGGCACATCCAGCCTCGGTCCACGGCCGATCCAGGCAATCATCAGTTTTGCTCATGTGAATGTGAGAATACTATCATTTAGACAATGTCCGAGCCAAAAAGTCGACGAAGAAAGAATTTAGGAATTAAACAGGGACGTGGCAACGACATTAGATACCTACGTTACGTTATCAAATACGATGAGAATCGGAGTTGGTCGCCAATTATGTTAGCTCTTTTGAATAGGTTCACTGTTCACAGAACACTGTAACGCCTATCAATACCAAGCATGAACAGGTACAAACACCAATTACCGTTGGAGCCGGTGTTGCAGTCGCACGTCTCACAGCCGTCGTTGCCCAATGCCGCGAACAGAAGTCTGGACACTCCTGGTCGGTGATCACCCAGGGTGGGCTCGTCGCCGCACGTGCAGCTCAGGCAGCCGCTGTCGATCCGCGTGCCGCAGAACGGCTCCGGTGGGCATTCGTATTCGGTTGGGGAGTAGCAGGGCGGGAGGGCCGGGACCACCTCGCCGTTGCACCTGCACTGGATGCAGCCGCGACTGTTCTCATGACGATGCCGAGCGCAGTCCTGGGGACACTCATGGCTCTTCGGGGACCAGTTAGGGGGGCACCGCTGGCCTGCAACAGCAGAGCAGGACGCGTCACAGGCGCTCCCCGAGCGAACTAACACTGGGATAGATGCAAACATCTGCTAATAATAGGAAAGTGCTTTATTTCTAAATGTTCACCCTCAGCGCAGTGTCACGAATTTATTACCGGAAATTTCCTCTGAGTGCACTTCTGAATTTACAAGAGTTAGTTAATCGTTAAACATAGCTCGCCGATTATCTGGTGTCGATATATTTTGGACAACAAAGAACGTTATTAACCCGAGGGAAGTTAAATGCGGAAAGCTGATAAGAACCGATTATTTATGCCACAAAACACCTAGCGATGTCTTAATTACTCACCCTGGGCTTCCACCGCTGCCAACAGACAGCCAATAACGAAGATCACCCTCATGCTGACCACCTTGCTCCGTACTCCGTAGGAATGGGTGTGAGCGGGCCGGTGTCTCTCGTGTTATTGAGAGACGCCTGCGGGGACCGGTTTCTTCCCCCCTCAGAACCAGTTTAAAACCGGACGGGGTGTCAGATCTCTTGAATCATCCCTACTGCCGGTCCTATATCCTCTGTAACGCCACGTCAGCCCTGAGCCCTGTTCACGGCCACCTGCGGTTCGGCGGTTTCCAGCAGGCTCTAGCCCCGCCCCCAGTGGCGCACGCAGGGGGGGTCAAAGGGGTCAGCTGACCCCCCCGAAATTTCTGAGGGGCCCGTATTTCTGATGGGCCCGTTTCTGGTAGGGGCCCGGTCTTGGTCAGACCCGATCTAGGTAGGGGCCCGGTGCTGGCAAAGGCGTGGCATGGGATGATGGGGCCCGGCCCTCGCATATTCTTGACACGGGCCCGTTTCTGGTAGGGGCCCGGTCTTGGTCAGGCCTGATCGAGGCAGGGGCCAGGTGCTGGCAAAGACGTGATATGGGGCCCGGTCAGAACGAGAGCCCGGTACTTGAACATTATTGATGCGAGCCCGTTTCTGGTAGGGGCCCGGTCTTGGTCAGGCCCGATCGAGGCAGGGGCCCGGTGCTGGCAAAGGCGTGATATGGGGCCAGGCCAGAATGAGGGCCCGGTCACAACAGGGCTCGGTCATTGCATATTCTTGATACGGGCCCGTTTCTGGAAGGGCCCGGTCTTGGTCAGTTCCGATCGAGGCAGGGTCCCGGTGCTGGCAAAGACGTGGCATGGGGCCCGGTCAGGACGAGGGCCCGGTCATAACAGGGCCCGGTCCTCGCATATTCTTGATACGGGCCCGTTTTTGGTAGGGGCGCGGTCTTGGTCAGGCCCGATCGAGGCAGGGGCCCGGTGCTGACAAAGGCGTGATATGGGCCCGGTCACAACAGGGCCCGGTCCTTGCATATTCTTGATGCGGGCCCGTTTCTGGTAGGGGCCGGTCTTGGTCAGGCCCGATCGAGGCAGGGGCCCGGTGCTGGGAAAGACGTGATATAGGGCACGGTGAAAACGAAGGCCCGGTCACAACAGTGCCCGATCTTGCAAATTCTTGATATGGGCGTATTTTATATTGATACGTATTTTTTACATTATCCATTGTTGCTTCAGGAAATGGTTTATGGCAACTTGTGGCAACATGATGGTGGGCGCGAATGACGTAGTCGAGGCGCACTAAAACCCCAACGATGATGATGATGACAACTACCGGGGATCGGACTGCCTAACCTGCCTAACCTGTAAAATATAATCGTTGTTGTTGTCATTTACCTGCCTAACCTGCCTAACCTGTAAAATATAATTTTTGTTGTTGTCATTTACCTCATTTCGTCAAATTTACTCTCGACAGTTGGACCGCACATCAGTAGCACACGCACCTAAAATTCGCACATCAGTAGCACACGCAGTCACCTTACACGACATTGACAAGAAAATTATAATGTCTCAGGTCTCATGCTGTAGGGGGCCCGCTCAAAAACAAGTGACTGAAATTCGCGAAGTTTTCTAAAAACGGGTGGGGGCCCGCTCACAAGGGGGCCCGCTTTTAGGGCTCTGCCCCCCCCCCCCCCCCCCCCCCCCGAAATGGAATCCTGCGTGCGCCACTGCCCGCCCCTTTCCTCATGCGTCATCACAAGCAGGCGTCTCTCGAACACACGGACATTTCATCATGCGGTTGATCCGTGCGAAGGCCACCGGAACCGCAGCCAACCGCAGCCGAGTGAAGTCATACCGTTCGCCCATCCTCACTTTTAGTTATCCCACCTGCTGCCGACCACTGCTGACCGCCGAACCGCAGCCAACCGCAGGGTCCGTGAACAGGCCTCTGGTCTGGTGGCCGCTGGCCACCGGGCATGTGGTGGCCCCCGAGCCGCCTCCCGGGACTGGTGGCCGCCTTCATGGCTTGGGACATCCTCGCAGCTTCGTCCTGCGGGGATGGGCCCTGTAAATCCGTGCACGGTTGCCCGGTCCGCGTTCCATTTTGACCCACTACCCCTTCTCCTTCATCCCATGGCTGCGCGATGGTCTGAGCGGACCGAAGCGGCCTCCTAACCAAACCAAACCCAAACACCCAGCTGCCATCCGTGTGCATGTGCATGAGGAGTGACTAGCCGTGGCTTTAATTCTGCCGGAACATAACGGCAGAGTCAGGGACGATGGTGAACGCTGAAGGGCCTCTCCATTCAGCTTCACTCCGGACTCCTCCCTCACTCCCCGACTGATCTTGATTTGTCTGTAATTCGTCTGTTACCCACCCGTTCCGTCTGGGTGGAGCTGTACTCCTAAGAAGATAAAGATGGCGCCACTTCCCGACACTCCGATGGTAGTCTCCCCAGCTACCGGGTGCTGTAGGTACAGCCGCAGGGGAGGCGGAAGAGGGGGGGGGGGGGGCAGTTCCCCCCCCCCCCCCCCCCCCCCCTCTCCCCCCCCCCCCCCAAATCAGCCGAGGAGCGCTTTGAGTTTGGCAGTGGCTGCGAATTCCAAGGGAAAGCCAAGGCAAAGGGAAGCCAAGGGGGCCTCTGGCCGCCTGAGGGGGCACTCTGGCCGCCTGAGGGGGCGCTCTGGCCGCCTGAGGGAGCGCTCTGGCTGCCTGAGGGGGCGTTCTGGCTGCCTGAGGGGCGATCTGGCTGACTGATGGGCGCTCTGGCCGCCTGAGGGGGCGCTCTGGCTGCCTGAGGGGCGTTCTGGCTGCCTGAGGGGGCGCTCTGACTGCCTGAGGGGGCGCTCTGGCAGCCTGAGGGGCACTCTGGCCGCCTGAGGGGGCGCTCTTGCCGCTTGAGGGGGCGCTCTTGCTGCCTGAGGGGGCGCAAATTTATATATACAATTGCGAAACTTGTGTCATGCCGCGAAGCGGCGCGAAATTTTATAGTTTTTTACTGTGGCTAGCTGGATTTTGACTGCTGCAATTTTGGGATGCCCAGTACGGTTCTAAAAACGCATATATGGCATTTGTTAGCCTTATCGTCTGGGGGGGACAAAGCATAGTTTGCCCCACCCCCTTAAACAGGCTTGGGGGCGGGGGCATGGCCCCGTTCGCCCCCCCCCCCCCCCCAGATCCGTCCTTGCAGCCGTGTGTGCAGTGGACGGCGACCTTACATGTGTCTTTCTCATTTCCATATGTGTATAAAGTATCTCCATCCAAAGCACCATGACACTCAGCCGGCAATGTTGTATAAGAGTGTTCGAGTGATAACTTACATAGAATACCCGCAAGTAATCCTCCCCTAATATCTATTTGAGTAGTGTCCGTTTTGCACTCGAAAAACACAGCAATGTCTGTCCGCGGTTGAATTCACGTGCCTTTGTGAGCATGGAACCGCCGTCCAGGAGATCCCGGAGAAATCTAATATTTCAGCGGTGTCAAATCCGAGCCGAGGTCCCGGCCGACCGTGTGGTACAGGGGAGGAAGGGGTGTTGGTCGAAGGGGGTCATGACAGGGGGAGATGGGAAAGGAAGGGGGGGTACGAACCAACAATGGCCTCGAAACCCGCTCAAAAAGGCACCGGAACTCCGTCCAGGGCCGCTGCAACTCGGCACGTATCAGTAGCTGCACATACCGCACCGGCATCATGACGTCACTTGATGGTCAGGTAGCTCCGTCCCGGAGATCCCGGGAAAAAAGGAATATTTGAGAGGCGTGTTTGTTCGCGGTTGTTCCAAAGTGTTCCAAAATGTTCCAAAAAGTTCCAAAGTGAATCACGTGCCTTTGTGAGCATGGAACCTCCGTCCCGCAGATCCCGGAGAAATATTGATATTTGAGCGGCGTCTGTATTCCCACGCTGGATAAACGCAGCCAACAATCTGTGTGTAATTCAAGTGCCATTATGCATAGGGAACCTCCATTCCGGAGAAATTCGTTATATTATAAGTGCGTTAAATTGCTGTACCTGTGTCGGAGATGGGTTGGTTGGAGTTGGAGATGGGTTGAAGATGGATTTTTTTGCGATTTGACAGCGAAGCGAGCCCCGAAGGCGGGAGATGACGCACGTGCTAAATGTATAAGCGAGCGCCGAAGGCGTGAGACGTTAAATAGCTCAAAAGTCCAACAAGTCCGAGCCCGGCAAGCCCCGCAAACCCCGCAAGCCCCACAAGCCCAGAAAGTCCGGCAAGCCCATCAAGTCCAGCAAGTCCAGCAAGTCCCGCTAGCCCCGCAAGCCTCGCAAGCCCAGCAAGTCCCGCAAACCCAGCAAGCCCAGCAAGTCCAGCAAGTCCAGCAAGTCCGACAAGTCCGACAAGTCCGACAAGTCCGACAAGTCCGACAAGTCAAAACTGTCCTTTATACAAATCTCCATCCATCTATCGGGATTGAGAATCTTTGGGATTGCGACGCGGAGCGAGCACAAGGCGCTAGTCTATATTACTATATGATAAGCGTATGTCTGTCTGTCTGTCTCTCCGGAACGAATTTAACACAGTAAAGCTGCAGTTCTACATTGCATTACCACATTGCTATAAGCACGTGATGTACGTGACTTTAAGGTTTTCAAACGAGTTTACGGATACTATCGAGTGGTGTATAATTCGTACATTTCCGACGCATTTGATACGATAGTTACAGACAGTTTTAGTTTGTGCAGTTTTGGGCGAAAGTTTGTGCTGTAACTAACATAGAAGGAGGTGTTAAGAATTATTTTACCGTACAAAACAGTTTACGGATACGAGTTTTACATCGCTTCACTCCAGTCCAAAGCCAATCAAATCCGACCACTGATACTACAGTGCCACAACCAATGGCAAGCAACCACGGAATCACTACGAAACGAGGGTCATCGACATACGGGACGGCATATATCAATGAACATATACGCTAAGCCGGGGTGGAGTTTTCGCGGGTTTAACGGGTGTGTAACTGGTGCCATAGGTGTTCCACGGGTATAATGGGTGAGTGCCGGCCATAACGGGGTTATCACGTGTTCCCCAGGGGCACAACGGGTACTACGGGTGTATGTCGGGCACCGTATGTTTTTGACGGGTACTTCGGGTGTATGACGGGTACAAAAACGTATTATAAGTACGGCATGTGTCGCTGGTAGTACGGGTTATCAATCCCTAATTGCCTATCACTGGCTTGCACCACCACTGTAATCGCCCAGCGGAGCGGAGGGTTAGCACTAGTGTTGTGCTATTTGTTTATTATCAGTGTCTTCTAGAGCGAAGGTTTCTCTGGGAAGCTTCGCCTGTAACTGGCCTAAAAAATCGAATCTCCAAACCTTTCGTAAGTATTTCGGTAAGTTAATGGACTAGTTTCATGTCACGCAACCATATACTTTTACAAAACTTTTGCTATCATTTTTTCATGAAAAAGACAATGATGATGTTCATTTTTCTCAAAAGTTGTATAAATACCATAACGAACTAAATATTCTATGGCAACGTGTTGGCCTCTGATTGGTCATCATCGTGTGACGTCACACATGATGTTTGAGTCATCCGATGAATGTCATTAGTAGGCGAGCGCAAGGCCCTATAACAACAGGTTGGACGGAGTTCTATACCAAAATTATACCAAGTTTTGCAAGTTTAATGGCATTATGGTAACTTATCCATACAGGGGTAATTCCAGTCACCATGCCACTTAAACTGGGAATTATGACAGCAACAAAATATTTTGTGTTAAAACTGCCACTGATTTTTAGTTATAAAGAAGAATAGATAATTTATAGTACAGGATTCTTAGTAGTAGGATAGAATGTTTTTTATCACGACTACTTTTGCCAGATTTTAAAATTATGGCGCGCCAGGGACAAATAACAATAATAATTTATATTCCCCGCTTTTCGCTTTTACATATGGCTTGTAACATTCAATATACAAAGTTGCGAGATTCATATATATAGTTCTTCACTTCATTTTAAATTCCCTGTGATGAATTTTGAGTAGAGCTTAGTAGTCACCAGTGACTTTCTTTCAATATACAGTGTGGAATATTGCGCAGCACGTGAAATGTTGTTGCTGATCTGCTGCAAAATCAATTGTTCTATTTTTATTTCACCGCCAGCTTACTATGTCTATTTTAGCATTGCCCATTTTAGCATTGTGCTTGGGCAAGAATCTTTCATATTTCTTTCAATCTTCCATCAAGAATCAGATTCTGCAGAATCTAATTAAAAGCATCTCCAAATTGTTATTAAGATGTCATGTTATATCAGTTATACAGTTCAAGAAGTTATTAAAAAGGCCAGTTAACTTTTCAGAGGAATGTGCGTGCAGACAGAGAGAGAATGTGCCAGTCATCGAAGTCCTGAACTAAATGGCGTCTTTCCACATATTGGCTGGATCGCAATACCTACGTGTATACTCATCGCCAATATCATTCCATCATAGACACTTTGCTGGACGTAGTCAGTGACTTCAGCCGCAATATGGACGAAGGCCGTGTCACGAGTCTGCCCGATGGGCCTGTCCAAGGTCTTGGATTGCAGGAACCGTAATATGCTACTGAATAAGCTAGAATGTATGGCATATTTTGCCACTCTGATTCGAAGAATATGTTGGCTGTCGCAAACGGATCTTAAAAGGACGTGAAACGGAGCGAAATGTTCCAGTGGGAGTGGTGCATCATCTACACTAAAAACCCACGCCATGCCGGGGGCGTCTGAACGCCCCCTTCTAACTCGGCTCTTATTGGGAGAAACGAAATGAAAAATACGGTTCGATAGTTTGTGAAAAAAATCATATCGAAATCACTTCAGTCACTTTTTTGTCTCCGGTCAGTATTGAGGCCCCCAGAGATCATCAAAGGTCAAATTTTACCATTTTTGGATTTTACCCCAGAAACAACAAAATATCTCGAGAACTATTATAGGTAAGACCCCCTCCCCCCCCCCCCAAAAAAAAACGGAAAAAGCAACCGAAAGCTCTTGAAAAATGCTACCGCCATTGGTGTTCTCAAGTTTTAGCTCAGGTCAGGTCTCAGAGCTGCTGAATCCAGAGGCTATAAAAGGTCATACAGACTGTTTTTGGCAACAAGTTTTTAGTTAATAACGTCTTATTCAAGCGCGATAGAACAATAACTTTAACGTATCGTGTTTATCTCCTCAAAGCGCTTCGAATCATATTATTTTGCAATCGGTTTAAGTCAAAGGAATTTTTGCCTCGGTTCAGCAGGGACATCCGAGGTTATCCGAGGGTCATATGGCGGCACTAGTGGGTCGCACGGCACATTTTTTGAAGCGCCGACGAGATAAACACAATGGTGTCCGTTTAACGTCTCAATTTAATCAAAAGTTGTTGATTAAAACTTGTTGGTGACCTCGGATGACCTAAGATGATTTTGAATGACTCACCGATTAAAATTGTGCCTGGGTCATCAAGAATGACCTATAATAACATGATTTTGACAGATTTGGTATGATATAATGTGTATCAGTTGAATAAGAAACATTTGCAATTTGTATTATTTACTTTTATTGGGGAAGTCACGTGTTCTACCTGACCTTAGGTCACCGATATAAAATATCTGAGATAAACGAATTGTAGGTACTTATAGCCTAGTTAAATCCTGTAATATAGAAACCACTCAGCCTAAAACTGTGGCTGTGGCACGACCGCAAACGTTTTGGAGGTGGAATCACGTGACCTGATCTGAGATGACCCGAGGTCAAAAATTGCACACAATGTGGATGATTGCACACAATGTGAAAAAATGCACACAGCGCGGAGGCTCCACGACTGTCCCCATCACTTGCGGCGTAGTCCAAGGCTCAATGCTGGGACCAGTGTTATATTTACTTTTTACTAATGACTTGACATCGTTTTTATGTGACACCAAGACGGTGTTATATGCTGACGACGTGCAATTTATCCACTGTGGCCTCCCCAACCAACAGGGAGAGCTACAACGAGACATCGAGTCAACGCTGAGCATAGCCTAGCGATGTCTTGTTGAAAACTCTTAAAATTAACCCAACCAAATCTGACCTTGTTCTCATTTCTTCTCGACAAAGGATGTTTGGACACAATTTCGAAGTACGTTTTGGCAATGCAACGCTTCCCCTATCTGGTAGTGCAAACATTTTAGGGATCGTTTTGGACAGTAATCTTACTTTCGAAAATAATGTTTCTATCATGACGCAACGATGCTACGCAACGCTGTTCGGTCTGTCAAAATTTGCGCACAGACTGCCAAAAGAAGTAAAAAAGTTTAGCATTGAATCATTGTTTTTTTCGAATATATTGTATTGTGCGACGGTCTGGGCAGGCTGCAACGCAACACAACGTAAACGTATACAAAAAAAAAGCACAGCGCAAGAATTGTTAAATGCTGTCCTCGTCAGACACGTATGATGCCTATGGATGTGGATTGAAAAGGCCGAAAGTGGACGAACTTGTTGCCGAGCGAGACCTGGTAATGGTACATCGTCTGCAGTATGATAATAATGCACCGATCTGTCTGATAGATTTGTTGTAGTACCGCGAGAATGTGTCCGCCAGAGAAACCCGAGGTTCTGCAGCAGGGCTGCTGCACATGCCTCGAGTCCGTACCGAGCACGCCCGTCGATCGTTCAGATTTCGGTCAACGGCCAAATGGAACGAGGCACCGGGCGAAGTGCGAGACGCTGGAGCAATGGCGGTGTTTCGTACGTGGATGAGGGAGTGGCAGACAGCAGATCAATAACTCTGCGAGAAACGACTGTCTTGTGCTTGTAACCCTTTTGCGTCGACAATTTTGCATGTGGATTTATTTTAACCCTCGCCCTACGGGGGGCCTGACAGCCCCCCCCCCCCTGAGGTTTTTCTTGAATAACTTTGTACACATGCAGTACATCTTACTAAAATTTTCGGTAGCTGAGTTTACAGAAATTATACGTAGGCTGTAAAAATGTATTTGAAATTGGTTGAGAAAATTTGGGAAATAATGACGTTTTGATGACGTCATGTTGGTTAAAATATATAAATATTTCAAAAATCGTCGAAAATAGAGTTGTAAAGCAAATTGTAAACGCAATTCACCAAAGATACAAAATGTCATTCTCTTTAAAATGGCAATCTTATATTTGCAAATTTTTTGGTTTTTTACCCCTAAAATAAAAAACTGTTTTTTTTTTAATCCCACAAAATCAACATTTTCACAGATTTGAGAAAAACAGGATTCTATGTGAGATAACTGAGTATGGACAATACTCATACCAAATTTCAAAGCAATATCTTCATTTCTGACTGAGTGATGGCTCCCTAAGTGTAAGAAACTGATGACGTCATTTTTAAAAATACGAACAAATAATTACCTTTTCTGTATCTTTGAGCCAAAACTGGTCTAGCAACATGCCTTTTTATTTACATTTATCAATTTATAATTTTGAGTTTTTCTGAAGAGCAAAATCGCTGTTCTGAACGTGGAAAATCCGAGGTCATTCCTTGACCGCTAAGGTTATCCGTTGACCTGAAACCTAAAAATCGCATACTGTTGCATTCCTCTCATGACAGGCAACATGTGGTTCTTACTGCATTGCTCTAAGTTGCTTGGTTTGGAAGTTAACAGGGGGCTTGTCAGGCCCCCCCCCCCGTAGGGCGAAGGTGGAAAAAGCTCCCGTGGGGCGAGGGTTAATAGTGTAACTGTGATACAATGTAAAATGGTATACCAAGGCCAGGTCCAGCGAAAAACTGAAGAGAAACGTTCAGCTCAAGTTATCGGACGGAGACGTGAAAGGGGCCATCCGCCTACTTTCTTCAGCCGACTCTGTTGCCCAAGACTCGGACAAGACCAGCGAGGCTCTCCGAGCGAAGCATCCCCCGGCCCCGGAAGATATGTGCCTACCATCAGCCCCGGACGACACTACTCAGCCGCTGTTGGCTTCCTGTGCGGAGGTAGAAGCTGCAGTGAAGTCCTTCATCTCAAGCTCAAGCGCGGGACTAGACGGCCTCAGGCCATCTCACCTCAAGGACATGACAGGTCAGACGTGTGGAGAGGCCGGCAGAAGACTCGCCACAGCCCTGACCGGCATGGTGAACCTTGCCCTGCGCGGAGAAATCCCCCCTCGGGAGGGATTTCTCGGGAGGCCTTCCAGCTCGGGAGGCCTTCTACACGGCATCACTGCTAGCTCTGGAGAAGCCATGCGGCGGTATCAGACCAATTGCCATTGGCTCTACATACCGCAGAATCGCCACTAAGGTGGCGCTCCGGCCACTGAGTTCCGAGCTCGGTGAGGATCTGCGTCCCGCTCAGCTAGGCTTTGGAACGACTGGAGGATGTGAAGCTGCCGCGCATGCCACCCGACATTTCGTCAATCTCATCAGTAGTGAGGAAGTTGTGGTAAAGATCGACATGCGGAATGCCTTCAATAACATCCGCCGCGACCACTTCCTGACCGTAGTACGGGAACGAGCGCCTCCGCTGTATCCGCTCCTGTGGCAGGCATACTCGACACCAACGCCTCTCTATCACGGCACCACTAAGATTATGTCTGCCACGGGAGTCCAACAGGGTGACCCATCCGGCCCTGCTGTCTTCGCACTGGCAACCCATAGCATTGTCAGTGCTGTAACGTGCCCACTGAACACCTGGTACTTAGATGACGGCACGCTGGGTGGGAACGTCGCCGCAGTATGTTCTGACCTCGAACAACTCACTTCGGCAATGGTCAGGATCGGATTGCATGTTAACCCAGCGAAGTGCCAGATCATCCTGCCAGCCAGCGGAGCCCAACAGGAGACCATCGACAAACTTAATCGCGTCATCCCGAGCGCGTCTGTCATCACAGAAGGTCAAAAGACCGTCCTCGGGGCGCCTCTGACGGCAGCCGCCATGGAAGCCTCCGCGAGGGAGAAGAGGGAGGACCTCATGCGGATGATTGAAAGGCTAAATAAACTCGACGCCCACTCTGCGCTCTTTCTTCTCCGCAACTGCCTTTGGCTCCCCAAGCTTCAGTATCTGCTTCGGGCTTCACCCCTTTACCAACATCCTTCGATCCTGAAGCAGCTCGATGACATCATCAGGGTAGCCATGGAAGAGCTGGTTAACATTCGATTCAGCGAGGCAAACTGGGAGCAGGCCGTCTTACCTACCGGGCTCGGGGGGCTCGGGCTGAGAAGAGCGGAGGAAGTCGCACTCCCGAGCTTCCTCGCATCGCTCCACAGCTGCCAACAACTGCTGCACATCATCCTGCCAGCAAACTTTGTGAACAGAGTTGCTGACGAACGAAAGCGTGTAGAAAATGAGTGGTACGAGAAAGCCGGGGACATGGCAGCTTCTGAAGACGGCGCACGCGGACGACAGAAATCGTGGGACTCTCCCATCGCCGAGCATCAGAGGGACTGCCTCCTCCTTAAAGCGAATCAGTTTGACCGCGCTCGTATCCTCGGTGCTGCCACGCCTGAGAGCGGGGCCTGGCTCAGGGCTCTCCCGTCTGCATGTCTGGGCACCCATCTGGACAACGAAACCGTCAGAATCGATGTTGCCCTACGTGTCGGCGCCGATGTCTGCAGCGGCGTCCACACCTGCAAGTGCGGCTCACCCGCAGACGTCAAGGGTCATCACGCCCTCACTTGCCACTTTAGTGCTGGAAGATTGCCACGCCACACAGCACTTAACGACATAGTGAGACGTGCTCTACTTTCCACAGGAGTACCAGCTCAGCTTGAGCCGTACGGTGTCGACCGAGGCGATGGAAAGCGGCCAGACGGTATGACGTTCTATCCATTATCGCATGGCCGCTGCCTAGTGTGGGATGCTACCTGTGTTAACACCTTCGCAGACTCCAGACTCAGTGACGCTATGCTGAAAGCTGGAGCGGCAGCCAAGAAAGCAGAGAACGAGAAGCGTCGAAAATATGCTCAGATCGCTCAGCGTTTCAGGTTCGAGCCAATCGCCTTTGAAACGGGTGGTGCATGCGGTCCTACCACCAGATCTTTCATACGAGAACTGGGCGCCCGAATGTCGGCAGTAAGCGGTGATCCCCGAGAGCTGGAGTGGCTCCTACAGCGATTCTCTATCGCGGTGGTGAGGGGCAACGCTGTTTCGATTATCCTGGACAACCCCGCTGATTCGCCCAAAGCTAAAAAGGCACAGCCAGATGCCGGTTGTGGCTCAAAGGGAACGTGGAAGTCTCGGAGCAGCGACAAGCCACCAACCCCAGCACCGGTGCTGACCGGCCTAAAGAACCTGGGCAACACCTGCTACATGAACGCCGTGGTCCAGTGCATCAACCATACGCCCGGTCTAAATGATTTCTTTACCAACGACAGGTACCAGGATTTCATCAACTACGATAGCCAGCCCTCGCGCGGTATAGTGGCGCAAGAGATGGCCACGGCTATCAAAGTCCTCTGGAGTGGCCAAAACAAGTCAGTGGCGCTGCACGACCTAAAGGACGTGATGGGCAGACACCACGCGCGCTTCTGCGGCTCGACACAGCAGGATGCCCATGAGTTCCTCATGTTCCTGCTGGATTCCCTGCACGAGGACTTGAATGAGGCGCACTGCAAACAGCCGCTCAAGGAGCAGGAGAACGACGGTGTGCCGGACGCGCGCGCTGCCAAGGTCGCATGGGAAGACTTCAAGGGCAGCAACCGCTCGTTCATCCTGAACCTTTTCTGGGGCCAGTACAAGTCGACGTTGCGATGCTCGCACTGTGGCAACCATTCGACCAAGTTCGAGACGTTTTCACAGCTCTCGGTGCCTATGCCTGCTAGGTCGAGCTGCTGTTCGCTGCAGGAGTGCATCGAGCTGTACCTGGCCGGAGACACCATCAGCGGCTGGACGTGTCCAAAGTGCAAGAGCAGCACGGAGGCCACCAAGCGGCTGGACATCTGGCACCTGCCACCAGTGCTCATCATCCACATTCCGAGGTTTTACAGTGATGGCCTCTGGAGGAAAAACCAGTCCAACGTGCAATTCCCGCTGGAAAGCCTCGACATGTCACCTTACGTCATCAGCAAGGAGGCGCATTACTGCCACAAGTACCACCTCTACGGCGTGGTGAACCACTTCGGCTCGACAGAGAGCGGCCATTACACTACCTTATGTAGCGACGTCAACTCGGGGCGCTGGCACAAGTTCGACGACCAAGAGGTGTACTCGCTAAACAGCAGCGCCGTGCAGAGCTCGGCCGGCTACATCCTCTTCTACTCGGCCAATGATGCTCGAGTGTAGCTAGTGGCGTGTATGGCTCTGATGTATATGTAACAATGTATATGTATATGTAACATGATGAATATAATATATACAATGAAGAAAAAAAATGTAAAATGACACTTGTCATGAAAGCCGTGTTTTGCGGATGACATACGAATAAACGATGATTGATACCCAAACACCTGTGGCAAAAACGGCGGCGCGCAGCGCCGGCTGCACCGCTGTTCTTTCCTCGAAAACCTTAGTGGGTGGGGTTTATAAGTTTGTTGAGTTATAAAACCCGTGGCTGCTCCTCCAAGTAACGAGAGGCTAATAATAATAAAGTTAATAATCTGATGAAAATATACCGAAAATCATCATTATTATGTACGTTACACTTACATGGTGTACCGTACATAATAACCGTGGTAGATTAACGATTGACTGTTGAAATGTCTGACGAACCTTATACATTTTGACCCGGGATACGGCTGGTGAAAACAGTGAAAAACATGGGAATGAGCACATTATGGGAAAATATGTTTTTTGAAACATATTTTCCCATAATTCCAATAATTTAAAACTCTTTTAAAAAGTGTTTTAAAATCGATTTAGAAAACGCTCCATTTACCATTGCTTCAGCAAAAACATGCCCTCGGGCGCCCTCTTATATACGTAACAGGCATCTTGCCAGATCTGTAGGAACTAAGCTTCGACCACCCCTGGGCGAGCGGGCGTTTTGTTTGTTATTGTCGGAGATTCAGCTTGTCATTAGTCGATCTTGTAGACAAAAATGGACGAAAAAAACGCAGGTGTGCTGCGGCTCACAGAAGTGGCCCGATTGTCGGCTCCAGTGGCATCGTTTGCTGTAGTGACCATGTTTATGTAAGTACCATTGCATGATCATCTATAATCATCGTTTGTCATGCGTAAAGTGCTGTATATTTCCAGAAACATGAATATCCCACATCCGTGATCCGGGAGTCATCTATATTAATATTTAAGGCCTGCCTGTCTATATTTCCGCCACGAATTTAAAAGGCCCAGTTATCCCAGTTAATATGCACTATGCACAATGCACATGAACATTTAAACAGGGCGCTTCTTTCAGGGGATCGGCATTAATCTGCTTCCGAGAGCTGCCTTTCGAAAACAAATATAAATGCGCTAACGGGTTAACAGGCGAACTGGTCTCTCTTTGCATGAAGCGACATGGCTATGTATAGGTGGGGAGGGGTGCGCACTGGCACGTTTATTGGTGTGGGTGCCTGCATCCAGAAGACTCCAGATAATTGGAACATAATTAGACATGATCAACAAGCTATGCATGGATGCATGTTGGGGGATGGGTGAGTGGGTGGGGGGGGGGGGGGGGATGGTTCCACTGCACGTGCTTTTGTTGGTGTATTGGTTCCAAAATAAGCGTCCCGCTGGGTTGGCCGGCACAGCAATTAATTTGTAGTGAATACCGGCCGTTTTGAACCGCCTCAAAGGTTAGGCTGTACGGTGCACAACAATCCTACGTGGAACAGCCTATACCTGCAGGGGGGTTGATTTCCGCCCCCCCCCCCCCCCGATATCTCAAAAACTACGCTATGTAGCGAGAAGCGGAAAACGGCATTTGATAGCTTGATACATGTTCTATCGAAAGTATTCAGTATTGTTTTAGGTCAGGTCAAAATTGAGGTCACCAGAGGTCATCAAAGGTCAAATTTTCCAGTTTTTTTCCTGTTTTAGGACATCGCTCCAGAAATTCCCATATATCTCGGTAACTATGCTAGTTAGAAACAAACCGAAAAAAGCAAACGCCAGCCAGTGAAATTTGCAATCGCTAGGGTGTCATCAAATTTGATATCAGGTCAATATTTGAGGCTCCAAAGGTCAATAAAGAAAAAATGACGTTCTTTTTGCTAAATCGTTTTTCGCTATTAACTTTTTATGTAATAAAGATAACGGAACACTGTTTATGCCATTGTGTTTATCTTGTCAAGGCGTTTTTAATGATGTACTTGGTGATCTGGTTAGGCAAATTATAATTAGTTTTATCATTTATGACCTCTTCCTCGAAATTAAAATATAATAGTACCAAAAAACGTTATATTAATATTTCGATCACAGATCTTCATCAGAAATTATACATTACCAAAACGACAAAGTTTTTTTTTTTGGTTTGTCGTTTTGGTAATGTATAATTTCTGATGAAGATCTGTGATCGAAATATTAACATAACGTTTTTTGGTACTATTATATTTTAATTTCGAGGAAGAGGTCATAAATGATCAAACTAATTATAATTTGCCTATACAATATGTTCCTCGCACAAGCACTAACCAATATAAAGAACATCGAATGGTGATCTGGTTAAGTTAACTTACAAATTTGACCTCAGGTCAAGGTCAAGTGGTGACCCAAGTAGGTCATGTTGCATATGGGAAGACGTGTCTAGACGAGACAAACACATTGATGTCTGTTTCACTCCTCTATCTTCATTATGTCGGGAGTTATTGACAAAAAAGTGACCTCGCATGACCTCAAATGACCCAATAGGGGTAACTGAACAAAACTTACACTTGGATCATCAAGAATATCCTATAATAGCATGATCCAGAAGTAATTTGACTAATATCATGCATATCTTTAGCATTTGTATATTTCCCCATTGACTTATTATGGGGAGGTTACGAAATTTACCTGACCTTAGGTCACAGATATAATAATTCCGAGATAAACGAATTGAAAGTACTTATGCCCTCATGACATCCTGTAAGTTTCAAACTGATCGGTGAAAAACTCTGGCTTTGGCACAACTGCAAAAAAAATTGTTGGTGGGGTTACTTGACCTGGTCTGGTGACCTGACCTGAGATGACCCGAGGTTATTTATTTTAAAGTGTGCGCAATTGATGTCGTGACAGGTGTGCGAAAACACGGCGGCGCTGCGCGCCGCCGTTTTTTCGCTATCTTTAAAAAACCTGAGGGGGGACGGAAATCACCCCCCCCCCCCCTGCAGTGCGCGGGTGAATTTTTCCCGTAAAAGGTGACGGGGGTGTCATGCCTTAAATGGGGGGGGGGGCAACATGTCTTTTGACACCACCCTTTGCTCCAGACATTTCCTCGTTTTGATGCTGGTTCCAATAGCAAAAAATAGTTCTCCAACCCGCTCAAAACCTCAAATTTTGGCGCCGCTTCGCGGCGCAATAATACTTCAACGCATGCATAAGATTTACTGCTCGTAAAAAAACGATCATCCCCCCCCCTGGTCACGAACCTCGACTTCCCTCTTGGTCAATTCTTCATCCGCCGTCTGAGGCCGCCCTTGACTGTACAAATAATATGTTTTAGCACCATCCGCGGAACTTTAAATGATAGAAAGGGTACGACTAATATTTCAAATACCTATAGCCAACGTTGTCAATTAAAACAAAACTGAAATAGGGGCACCCTCAAAATATAGTGAACCAAATCCATTGAGTTTTCAGATTTGGGTATAGGTTGGGACACCACTGCAATTGATGACCCCTCCCCCCTTGAATATTTTCTGGATCCGCCCCTGGGTTGGGCAGCCCTTTTCACAGCATGGCCATTGGCCATGATGAAGCATGTTTTCTTGTGTTGTAGTATGATTTGTCGCATTGCTACATTTGGCAGGGTTCCGGTTTAACATGTATGTCTCAAGACAGAGTTTGATCACACTGTTATTGTGTCATTTCCCACAGCTACATTCATTTGGCAGAACATTGCATGATTTGGTCATGAGTGTCATGTTTCGTCTTTTCTCGTAATTGTTTTACAGTTCCATTTAAATATTTTGATTGGTTTAAATCACGATTTGTTATTGACAATATTTTAGCATAAAGCATGCAATTTTTCCCATTTTTTCCAACATTGAAATAAATCGTGGGAGTAATATATCGTAGGCCGTCATCATGACCAGTGTAATGTACCTTTGATTCATTCATCCAGTTTGGGCCCATTGTAAGGGCGCTTTGTATTTTAACATGCTTTATGTTTCTTTGTTTCAGAATATCCACGAGCCTGCAAGCCTACCAGCCCCCGATTCGCCAGACGGAGGACGAGGACCGGGATGACCACTTCGATCCAGGCGCCCTGCCAGCGGGCAACGACGGCATCATCGTGGGCGATCTCAATGGGCTTCACCCCATCAGCGGCCGACGCGCGCGAGGCGGCGGACGCGTTTCGCTGCAGACCCAGCGTCGGACCCAATGTCCGCCTGCGAGGACCTTCCAGCGGCAGCAGTGGTCCCCCCTCCTCCCCACCCCATAGACGCTGATCTTGTCACCAGCAAGCGACAGCGGTAGCCGCATATTAGTCCTGCCCTTTTCAATTCACATTGAATTTCAAAGCGAATGACATTACATTACCGCAACGAGCATCGAAATAAATAATTACAGAAAAATGCTTGGCTTTGTGCCAGGGGTGTAGAATCCTATTCAGTTTGAGGGGGCTTCAGCCCCCCCCCCCCACTTCCTCGCCCCCACTTGGGCGAGGAAGTGGGTCAAATCCGGGGTGAGATTTTTATTTGTGAATTTGGATAATACTTTAAGCGATTTTTCCCAGCTCAGTCCCCACAACTTTTCTGGAAAAGCTACGCCCCTGCTTTGTGCTACAGTTTACGAGTTGAAAAGACGTCTTGTACGGCACCTATTCTGCGGAACGTGCAATAAATATGTATTCATTTCAGTCTGGGATAACGAGTCATTCTGGTGACCAAAGGGGTAACCATTCCAGCGCTGTGAAGCAATGCTGTATATAATATACATTCCTCATACATTGATGTTCCTCGTATTTATTTGTTAGAAGTGTGCTGGTGGTGAACGGCGTATTAGCTTATCAGTTCAACGTTGCATGGTATGTATGTGCGTCCAGTGCGTACACGAAGTTTGAAATGGTGGTTGTACTGTTTGAACCGTGATTACATCCATGCTGTTATTAAGCACTGATAGTTGTCAAGTAAGTTGTGAATTATTATCGAGCAAATGACATTTGTTTCCTTGGCATGTGGTGAGTTGAGTTTGAATAAATTGAAGCTTTACAAATTACATTATAAGTCTTATTTTTTCCTGCGACTTGAATTTGCCGTCAGTGCGGTGACTGCGGGTGGTTGCGCGCAGTGCGTGCAGACGTTGCGTGCAGTGCGTGTAGATGATGCGTGCAGACACCGCGCGCAGGTGGATGCGGGCGGAGCCTGCAGGTACATGCGATTTGGGGTGCGGGCGTTGCGTGCAATGCGTGCATGCAGACACTGCGTGAAGACTGTGTTTCAGCCTTTAGGTGTTGGTGAAAGATAAATATGGAGTGATTTTTATTTATTTCGCGAATCTCAACAGCATCCAACAGCGTTGGCTTTTAAGCTGTTGCGTCAGGTACAAACATATACACGATGCACACGATAAAATCATAAGTTGAATGCCTAAAAGTTCAACTCTAAAATACAGAAATAAACAGATAGACATACAGCGACAAACCCTTGTGGTAAAAAACATGCAAATGAATCATAATACCAACAGTACGCCACGATCATTGTTTACATCAAGCCCAGTTCCTATCTCACCTAACTATACACTGATTGAATATGCTTTCTGAACGAAGCTTTGGTGACACACCTTTTCACAGTCATGGGGAGCGCCTCCCATGTGTCCACTGCCCTCGTTGGAAACATCGCATTCGTCACGCTCAGTCTGCACCGGGTAGTTTGTAGTCTGCCGTGTGATGTTGCTCGTGTGTTGCGAGTGCTGATGTCAGACCTGAACTGTATGTGCCTTTTTGGACCCTCTGGTGCATCAGGATGGTTCAGGAGCTGATATATGCACATGCTGTCTCTGTATTTTGTCAGCGTCTCGAAATCCATCCATCCCAATTTTTTGCGATGTTCACTTATATGGTCCGACTTTTTCTTTCTGAAGACTATTCTCACGGCAAAATTGATAACTTTTTGAATACGGTTTCGCTGATTTTGTGTGGGCGGCACCCAGGCTGGGAGACAATATGCTATCTGAGAGAAGACCAGAGACTCTATCAGACGTATGACGGTTCTCTTTGGCAGCATAGCACGGATCTTTGAGATGGTGATAAGCGTACTGTAGCAGCGTTGCACCACTCTACTTGTATGTTTCTGCATGTTCAACGTCCCATCTAGCTGAACGCCAAGTACTTTCATATCCGAGACTGGTTTGACCTGAACATCGCCGAACAACATACACAAGTCAGGAAACTTTTTGAGGATTGCGGGAGTGCTAAACAACACTATTTCTGTCTTCGAAGGGTTTACCTTCAATCCGTTCGATGTGAACCACTTTGATAGGGCTCTCAGGTCGTTTTCTACTCTGGTCTGGAGTTTGATGAGACCGGCAGGCGTGGGTGGGGCACTATGAATGATCTGAGTGTCGTCTGCATAAGATACGATGGAGGCATGAGATGACCGATGACATGTAATGTCGTTCATGAACAGTGTGAACATCACTGGGCCGAGGTTGCTGCCTTGGACTACCCCGTGATCTATTTTCAGAGCCAGATGATGTGAGGGCGTTCAGATGATGTGAGGGCGGCAGACCCGGGGCGGGCGGGTATCACATTACACCGTGGGAGAACGCGTCGTCGTGTCGCGACGCGCCGAGCGCCGCCGTACTATGGATCGTCCATATACTACGTAACGTTGTCTTCGGCAATATTCAACACCCTGTTGAATATTGCCGTTTTAATGTAACGCTTCGTAACGTTTCGACTGAGCCCCGTATATAATTAAGTAGCGCAAACATGTTTGAAGTTTGAACCCCCCTCCCCCCTAGCCTCTGTAAAACATACAAAATCATGCTTAATGTAGCATGAACATCGTCGTGGCTGTCAATATCTTGAACTCCAGACCCTGTGCTAGTCACTCGTATAGGCTTTGTATGATTCTGTTATTGTTTCCGTTTAAGGTTCATTTTAATTGTCCAGCTTTACGATAACACCCGTGCGACCCCCTCCACCTATGTAATATATGTGTATATATTCATATACAGACAATCATGGCATACATGACACAGGAAAGTAAACACATAGGCGGACGCGTTTCGTCATAAATGACTTCATCAGCACCATATACACAAGATGAAATAATGCACACACGCAAGAAAAGCTATACATCACAGTTTCAATCTATTCGAATTATTGTTTGAATGTTCTAGAAGAATGTGATATAAAACTTGTTCTAATATACAATCATCCTGAATGATGTAATCGATGTCGCTAACGCAGAGAACGGTGGCGTAATATTCCAGAAACTGAGAGGTGAGATTAACTCAGGTTACTTTTATGGAAACCCAGACAACCAAAGAATTTATCCCTATTAGACCAATCATTTTGCATGGATTCCCACGCCAGCTTACAATGTAGCTATACAGCTGAACTCTATTATTTCACCTTGCATACCGAAAACTTATTCCCTGAGATCGTCTGAAGAATTCATAGAAATACTCACGGGAGAGGCATGGCACCCTGGCATCTCTTGACGCATCTTCACTCTTTACGAATGTCCCTGTCGATCAGACGATTGATATGCTTCTTGAGAACGTGTACTCTCATGCGTCTATCCCGGCGCCACGTGTACCTAGAGCAAGAGTTAAATCAAACGTCTCTTTGAGATATGCACAAAAGACACTCTTTCCTTTTGCACCCAGACTTGCACCCAGAGGGCAAACTTTGCCAACAGATCGATGGGGTGGCAATGAGTTCCCCTTGGGGTGTCATTTGCGGAAACGTATATGGCAGAGATAGAATCACTGACCTTAGAGAGCCTAGAAGAAACCTTTCACGTACTGCCGGTACACTGATGACATATTTGTTGATATTGTTGACGAGGAACAACTCATGTGCCTCACATCCGAACTTGAAGACAAATCAATTATCAAATTCACGTTCGAAATGTCAGTAAACTACCGAATTCCATTTCTAGATGTAACAGTTGATGCTTCAAATAAAACAATCGTTACCTCGGTTTACAGGAAACCCACTGATATTGGTAGATGTCTTAAAGGGATTATACGGGTTTCCGTCCTGAAAGTAAATGCACTCTTTTGCAGTTGTATGAGCTTTAAACACATTTAACACATATAACAGGGACCTCAATGCTCATTTAGTCCATTATTTCAGAAATTATCAGCGTTAAAACTTGGGCGTTTTTCGAGACTAGTATCAGATAACGAGTACTTGATCGGCACTACTGTCCACCACTTGTATCTTAAGATCAATTTGAGAGTTTTGAATTATCTGCAAGTCCTACACTGGATCACAAAATGATTATGCAATTCAAAACTGACGGGACTTTGTATTACTACACACTGTTCGTTGAGGTTTTGTGTTTTTGTGGTTTTCTTTTCTCTGGCCAGTCTGGCTTTTCTCAGCGTTGAGGATTTGGTGGTGGCATATTTTTTTGGGGGGGGGCATGAAAATTCATGAAAAATATATAATTTTATGGGAAAACTAGGTAACTGCTGCTGTCGTTGGAACAAAACAAGTTTATTTTCTTTCAAATATTGCTTATTTTACCGGAAATATGCCATACGTGAGGTGTTTTTATTAGCATAAAAGAGATGACTGGCTCTGCCTCAGCCGGTCCTGCAGAAAATACGCGGTGGCATCACCGCGCACTTTGGAATGTCCTTACGTGCACCTTACGTGCAGAAGAGGTCATTTCCAGACAAATGTGGCTGTCGGCAATAGGCGCGCACGCGGGGAAACGGCTGGCGGAGCGGCGCCTGGCCACTACTATTACTTTCGGATCCCCTGGTCAAAACGGGACCGTCCCGTTTGGAGACGGTGCCTCTATATTTCGAAAACCCCTGAAGTTAGGGGGCGGAAGTTTTTGAAGTTGTGTTAAGACGTCGCTCTCCCTATGTGACCAGAAAACTGTTGATCCAGTCCATCTAGAACACACCTTGGTACTTACTTAATGAGTTAACTATTATATTTATGTATTACTATTAAATTATGTATATGTACAATTTTCAATAATAATTATTCACAATTAATAATTAATTATAGAATAAGAAATTCGTTCATTAAATCCGTTGCAGACTATGGTCACTAGCGGATCCAGGGGGGGGGGGATTGCGGCCATGACTCCCCTCCAAACCGCCTGAAATCGGCACAAAATTGACACATTTCCTGATATGGAAGACAATCTAAGCAACTTTTACAAAGGAAAGTTTGTTTAAAATCGGCTATCAATGCATAACTGTAGTGTTTAGTTATTCAGTTCAGTTATGTTAAAAGCCGTACGGGAAATGTTACATGTTAACCGTAGCGGCGCTCGCTCTCCCCTGGCGGTAGCGTTGTAAGCTATAGTTAATGGGGCTTCCGTATGTCAAGACTGTGTCAAGGTCACGGCGAGGTCGGCCGGCAGTCAGTCGAGTTGGAGTCGAGTCGTGCGTCGGACTGTAGCGCGGAGGTGCGCTGGCTGTGTGCCAAGGGTGGCTGGATGTGTGCCAAGTGGCAAGTACTTTAAGTTTAAGTTTTTTGCAGTTACCATTGAGTTTAAATACACACAAGAGGGGAGCGCTTCTGTGTCAGTGGTGACTGAAGGAACGGCGAACAGAACAAGTGGCGACGAGCGAGTGAACCGCGTGGCAGCCGCCATGGACGGGTTCAGGGCACCGACGCCATTTTTGATGGCGCCCGGACGACCTCAGATGCCATGGTGTCAGTGGTATCGCGAATTTAAAATATTCGCAGTGGCGAGTGGTTGGAACGCCTGGAGTGAAGAGCGAAAAGAAGCACTTCTATTGCACTGTGTGGGCCAGGAGGCCCGGCGGTTGTATTTCGCTGCGGCGGAACCGGCGCAGGGCGTGGCAGATGTGACCGGGGGCGGGTCAGTGCGGCCGGGGGCGGACCCAGACTCGAAGGACGAGGTCAAGGACAGTGAAGTGAGGTCACTGCAGGAGGATCGTGCTGAAGAAGCAGCTGCTGTCCTCCAATGACTGTTCCCTGACAGAAGGTCTCAACACACTGAACGTGTTCTGTTCAGGCGATGTGTTCAAAAGGAGCACCAGTCTGCAGCAGTGTACATCACTGAACTCCAGGAGAAGAGTGCCAGGTGTGGTTTTAGCGACCTTCAAGAGCAGCTTCTGTGTGAACAGTTTGTAGAGGGTTGCAGAGACGGCAAACTCAGAGAGCGTCTTTGTAGAGAAACTACCCTAACTGTGATGAAGATCATTGATGTTGCGGAAGCTCAAGAGATGGCTGCAGAACGACAGCGGATGGTGGGTGGAGCAGCAGGAAGAACAGCTTCAGCATCTCAGAAACTGGAGATCGCTGCTGTGACGACTCAGCGGCCAGGTGGAGGAACCACACGTTGCTTCCACTGTGGTGGGCCTCACAGGGCTGCTGACTCCTGCTGCCCAGCTCGCTGGAGAAAGTGTCGCAGCTGTAACAAGAACGGACACTATGCCCAGTTCTGCAAGGAGCCTCCAAAGCAGCAGAAGAAGCCCAAGAAGGTGAGAACCGTGGAAGTGATGGCAGTGAACTCCACTGACCAGAGGAGCCTGTGGACAGAGGTGAAAGTGGACAACCAGCAACTGAGGATGCTGGCTGACACTGGCTCTGCGGTCAGCATTCTGCCACTGCACATCTACAAGAAGCAGTACCAGCACCTACCTCTACTGCCAACAGCTGTGCACCTGGAGGCATATGGAGGCTCACCACTTCCAGTGGAGGGAGTGGTGAAGGTCATGGTACAGGCTCAGAACGGCAAGTGCTCTCACGTGTCACTGTACGTGGTGGATGCTAGTGTGCCTCTGATGGGAAGAGACTTGCAGGAGAAACTGAAGTTGTCAGTGGTACATGGTGTGGCAGTGTGTGCTGTCCAGGAGCAGAGCCCTGAGGAGCTGCCAAGCCTCAGTGGCTTTGTACATCGAGTGCGTGTGAAGCCAGACGTAGCACCTGTGCAGCAACGTCTCCGGCCTCTACCCTTCGCTGTGAGGGAGGAGGTGAGAGAGCATCTGGAGAAACTACAACAGGCTGGCATCATCGAACCAGTTGACTCAGCGTCATGGATCTCACCCATAGTGGTGTCAAGAAGAAGGAATGGGGTTCTGCGACTCTGTGTGGATCTCAGGGAGGTCAACAAGGCGGTGGAAGCAAGTGGACATCCACTTCCGGACATGCAGGACATCCTGGAGCAGCTGCAGGGAGCCACTCTGTTCAGCAGCTTGGATCTGAAGTCAGCATACCACCAGCTGGACCTCCACCCTGACTCGAGGTCGCTGACAACGTTCGTCACTCATCAAGGTCTCATGCGGTACAAGAGGTGCCCATATGGGCTGAAGAGCCTGCCGCAAGCCTTCCAGAAGGTCATGGAGCGAGTGCTGTTCGGTCTGCCCGGAGTGCAGGTCTACTTAGATGATGTGATCATCTTCGGCAAGTCGACCAGTGAGCACGACCACAGACTCACCGCGGTCATGGAGCGGATGAAGCAGCACAACATCACTCTCAACATGGAGAAGAGCAAGGTGAGACAGCAGGAAGTGGAGTTCCTGGGCTTCGTCATCTCCAAGCAGGGGGTGGCAGTCAACCCAGACCGGGTCCAGGCGCTGAGCGATCTGCCACCACCGGCTGGGCTGAAGGAGCTGCAGGCCATGCTGGGCCTGTTCGGCTTCTACAGCAAGTTCGTACCTGGCTACAGCACTCTGGTCGAGCCGTTGCGACAGCTGCTGCGGAAGGGGGCGCCACCCTACCTGTAGACCCCTGACCTGCAGGCAGTGATGGACGCGGCGCGGCAGAGCATCCTGAGGAGCCACGCTCTGGCGATGTACGACCCGTCTCTGCCGACACTGGTCACCACGGACGCCAGTGACGTGGGAATCGGCGCAGTACTCGCCCAGATTCATCCGCAGGGGGAGAGATTGGTGAGTTTCGCATCATGCAGCCTCACGCCGGCCCAGAGACGCTATAGTGTAACGGAGCGGGAAGCTCTTGCTTGTGTATGGGCTGTCGAGAAATGGAGAAAATACCTGTGGGGTAAATCGTTCTGTCTTAGAGTGGATCACGCCGCTCTTAGAACTCTGATGACGTCACCAGGTGTGGGCCGAGCGGGCCTCAGAATCGCTCGGTGGGCGTCACGTCTGATGGCGTATGACTTTACTGTGGAGTATGTGAAGGGCTGTGACAACCCAGCTGATGGCCTGTCGAGACTTCCAGTTGGTGTAGAAGAGGGACTGGAAGATGACGTCGTGGCTGTGGCTGCGGTGACGGCTCAGCTCGAGAGTGTGCAGCGTGACGAGCTGCTGACGCCAACACGACGTGATCCGGTGCTCAGGCAGCTGAGGCTGCAGATCCCCCAGCGGTGGCCACGTCGGCGCCGAGACTGTCCGGAGGAGCTGCAGCCGTTCTTCAACTGCCGAGAGGAGCTGAGTCTGGTGGGTGACCTGGTGGTTCGCGGCCAGCGGGTGGTGGTGCCGGCTGAGCTGCAGCCGAGGATGGTGGCGCTAGCTCATGAGGGACACCAGGGAATCGTGAGGTCAAAGCAGCGCGCCAGAGACCTCTACTGGTGGCCAAGAATGGACAGTGAAGTTGAAGATGCTGTCAAGAGCTGTGAAGTGTGTTCCGTGCTCGACAAGACAGCCAGGACGCGCAGCACGCCGCTGCAACCTGTGCCTCTGCCGGCGGCAGCGTGGGATAAAGTCGGGATCGACTTTATCGGGCCAATGGAGGCGCCGCGGCAGCACCGCTTCGCAGTAGTTCTGATCGACTACTACTCCAAGTGGGTCGAGGTGGGGTTCTGCTCGGAGCCCAGCACGGAGGCTGCCATCCAGTTCCTGGAGACGCTGTCGTCTCGGGAAGGATATCCGAGAGCACTGGTGTCAGACAACGGCACTCACTTCACTTCTGACGCTTTCAGAGTGTACCTGAGGAGCGTGGGAACGCGGCACATTCGCGTCACACCGTATCACCCGGCGGGGTCGGGAGCGGTGGAGCGCGCTAACCGCACTGTGAAGGCGGCTCTCCAGGCGGCGGACCGGAGCGGCGAGGACAGAACTCGCTACCTGCAGAAGTTCCTGCAACAGTACCGGAGCACGCCGCACGCCACTACCGGTGTCAGCCCGTCCGAGCTGCTACATGGGAGGCAGCTACGGACAAAACTGCACGCGGGAGCACTGGAGACAACACAAGAGAAGAACCAGCAAGTACGAAGCCGCGTACAGAGGCGACAGGCGTACCAGAAGAAGTACGCTGACAGCAAACGGGGTGCCAGACCACCGAAGTTCGAAGTCGGTGACTCAGTTCGGTGCCGACTGGTACCGAGACCAAGAAAAGGACGTCAGTGGTACTCAGAGCCGAGACGCGTCGAAGCTCGGCTGGGACCTGTCAGCTACCGGCTGGATGACGGCTCACGTGTCCACGGTGAGAGGCTGACGACAGCGTCGGACCACCGACAACGTGAGGAGACCGGTCAGGCTGCGCTGCTGGCGACGCAGCCGGCAACGGCACAGGAGGCCGGCCCGACTGCAGCGACGGCGGAGACGGCGGAGGCGGTCGCAGCAGCGGACATGGACGCTGGTCGTTCTGCATCAGCGGCAGGGCAGCCTGCTGAGGAGACGACTCCCGCACACCGTCCGGCAAGTACGTTGGCTGCTGCTGCTGACCAGCCTGAGAGGCCGGCAGCCGTGACTGCGGGTGAGTTAGTTGTCAGTGATGACCATGCAGGTGTAGCTGATGTCGTGAGTGATCTGAGTCCTGGTGGCGCTGTGAGACGTTCGAAACGTGTGCGTAAGGAGCCTGACAGATTTGTTATAACTTAGAGACTGTGAAGATATCTGTCTCGCGTGAGCCGGAGGGAAATGCTTTCAAGGGAGGAGGAATGTAGTGTTTAGTTATTCAGTTCAGTTATGTTAAAAGCCGTACGGGAAATGTTACATGTTAACCGTAGCGGCGCTCGCTCTCCCCTGGCGGTAGCGTTGTAAGCTATAGTTAATGGGGCTTCCGTATGTCAAGACTGTGTCAAGGTCGCGGCGAGGTTGGCCGGCAGTCAGTCGAGTTGGAGTCGAGTCGTGCGTCGGACTGTAGCGCGGAGGTGCGCTGGCTGTGTGCCAAGGGTGGCTGGATGTGTGCCAAGTGGCAAGTACTTTAAGTTTAAGTTTTTTGCAGTTACCATTGAGTTTAAATACACACAAGAGGGGAGCGTTTCTGTGTCAGTGGTGACTGAAGGAACGGCGAACAGAACAATAACCAAGCGAAATACGATGAGTTTTCAGAATTATGTGATATTTTTTGGGGGGGAATTTGCTTGGGGGGGATTGCGGCCATGACCCCCCTCCAAACCGCCAGAAATTGGCAAAAAAAATGACACATTTCCTGATATGGAAGACAATCTAAGCAACTTTTACAGAGGAAAGTTTGTTTAAAATCGGCTATCAATGCATAACCAAGCGAAATACGATGAGTTTTCAGAATTATGTGATATTTTTGGGGGGAATTTGGCTCCCCTCCGCCCACCACGCCCCCCCCCCCCCCCCCTCTCCAACCACCGTTCTGGATCCGCCAATGACTATGGTATTGCAGTACCATACGCTAGTACCATCAGGTTTATCGGAATGGGCCGGTAATCGCATATCGAAACGTGGCAGCTGACGCCCATCCTCGTCGTGAGTGATTTTCTTGGCCTTAGCAACAAGTGGCGTAGTGCCAACGCAGCATCAAACTTAGTTTTATAATTGCCATTAGCTTTCTCACGGTCTCGATGTGACGTTCCCCACTCCGTCGGTCTGCACCGCTCACGCCTCACCCTCCTCCCCGCCCGACAGCTGCCGGCCGATGCGAGGCGACACCGGGTCCAGTGTGGTGTCAGATGTCCATTCGCATAAACATATTCCACTGTAGCCGACTGGCGTGTTAGAGTGACAACGTCATCACCACGCTACTCCCTCCATCTAGCGGGTTTCACTGCAACTAGTAGTTCCAATATGACCGCGCCAGACAGTTTTGGATGGCGCAAGCTTGACTGCAACGGCTTTGTGTGTGGCTGTATGCCACGGTTTTGGATGCGGCGAGCACCATTTTGGATGCGGCGAGTTTGGCTCATGAAGATGTCCCCTACCCGGGCGAATTTTGGATGTCGCAAGCGTTGTTGGCAGCGGTTTTGGATGGGAAAAGCATTGAATGCTACAACTTTGGACGCTTTGATAGTTCCCCCTTCGGGTCACCCAAGGTCGACTTCGCAGGATTCACCATTGACAAAGACGGTTACAAGCCCACTGCGAAGATGCTTAGCGCTATCAAAGACTTTCCGACACCGACGAATATCACTGGAGTTCGAAGGTGGTTCGGACTGGTCAACCAAGTGTCCTACGCGTTCGCTCAGTCGTCTGCCATGTCACCTTTTCGAGAACTACTGAAGGAGAAAGGAGGGAGGTTCTTCTGGGACGACAATCTGGACTCGCTGTTTGAACAGTCCAAGAGGATCATCGTCGAGCAAGTTCAGGAAGGTGTCAAGTCCTTCGAGCTTCACCGAGCAACATGTTTGTCCACTGATTGGAGCAAGAACGGTGTTGGGTTCCTGCTGCAACAGAAGCACTGCAGCTGTCCACTCGAGAAGGCTCCTCACTGTGGCCCTGGCCATTGGCGCCTGATCTTCGCGGGCAGTCGGTTCACGACAGAAGCCGAGTCTTAAGGTATGCTCCCGTGGAGGGAGAAGCGCTCGCGCTGGTGTATGCGCTAGAACAGTGCCGAATGTTTGTGGTGGGCTGCAAGAGCCTTATAGTAGCCGTTGACCACAAACCGTTAGTCAAGATTTTCTCAGACCAGTCGCTGGATAATATCAGAAATCCGAAAATTCTACGCCTCAAAGAAAAGTCATTGAGATACAAGTTCGCAATCAAGCACATCCTAGGACGCGGTAACGTGGGTCCGGATGCCGCGTCGCGATACCCGACAGGGCCGTGCAGTGCTGTCGCCTGCTCACGCACGCAGGACTTTTGCAAAGCAATGTTTGTGGATTCCCTGCGCCATCAGGCAACTGACGACGACGCGGGAACATCGAAGACGATTCATGCGGCAATGCTGGAGGATATTGCTGCAGCTCAAGTAGCTTCCACTACTGAAAGTCTAAGGGCCATCACATGGGAACTCGTCAAGAAAGAGGCTCTGCTCGACAAGACATGCATCGAACTGGTGCGCCTCATCGAGGCAGGCTTCCACACAACGCGGAGTGAGCTTCCGGATTGCCTGAAACCGTTCTGGCAGATGCGTCACGATCTCTATCATATCGATGGTGTACCGTTTTTGGACCACAAAATACTTATACCCTCAGCACTTCGCTCCGAAGTCCTGGAGTTGCTTTTCCGCGCATCAGGGAGAAGTTGGGATGAAAAACAGCGCTCGTCGACGGTTCTTCTGGCCCGGCATGGATGCTCAGATAGCCCAGAAGAGAGCTCAGTGTAGAACATGCGCAGGCATTGTCACCATCTCAGCCGAAGGAGCCAATGCTGGACACCCCAGTGCCGGAGTTTCCATTTGAGATGACGTGTTGTGACTACTTGGAGTTGGCTGGCCATCATTATCTCGTGTATGTGGACAGCTATTATGGATGGTCTGAAATCGCCAAAGTGCCGAACGCGGCTTTTCCTACCCTAGCGACAACCCTGAGGCGATGGTTTACGCAGTGGGGTGTACCACGAACCCTGGAGACAGATGGCGGACCACCTTTCAGTGGCCGTCAGTTCAGTGCGTTTGTGGAGCAATGGGGCACCAATCACCGTCAATCGTCTGCCTATGTACTATGCACAAAGTAACGGCAGAGCGGAGCTGGCTGTGAAAGCAGCAAAACGCTTGTTACGCGACAATACCAGCAGCTCAGGCGAGTTGAATACCGATGGCGTCACTCGAGCACTACTACAGTACAGGAACACGCCGATCTGAGGTATCGAGGACTCTCCCGCTGAGATCATCTTTGGCAGAAGGCTCCGAGACGGTCTTCCCACGCCAACCTCAAGCAAACCAGAATGGAAGCGTCTGAGGATCCTTCGCGAGATGAGCGCCGCTCGCCTTCACGCTCGTGTAGTGGATCGCTACAACGAACACACGAAACTGCTCCGGCCATTGGACGTGGGAGACGTCGTCTTGGTCCAAAACCAGACTGGTTCATGTCCTCGACGCTGGGATTTGACAGGGGTGGTTGTTGCAAAGCTTGATAACCGACAGTATCGGATTAAGGTCCATGGAAGTGGCAGAGTTACTCTGCGAAACCGTCGCTTCATCCGTCTGCTCCACCCGTTTGTGAGCACGGAGAAAAAGGCAACAGTCGCAGTCCCGCCATCGTCAGTGCCGCTGTCACGACCCTTCCTCACACAGTCTATGGCCACTCCCATGCAAAACCGTCACCCTGTCGCCCCACCCGTATCCCGACTACCGGCTCAGACTCACCATGACCCTGAGCCCCAAGTACCTGACCAGGCTCACCATGGCGATGCCGTCACACCACCTCATCGGCTTCAGAAAGTCTCATCAACCACGGATGGACCAGGGGACACCGCAGTCCCCGACTCGCCGACTCGAGCTGCTGACACAATCCATCAGCCCGCCGAGTCTCGGGAGCGCTCTGCGGACTTCACGCCTGCTGCGGACGTCACTCAACAGCAGCTCAACAGCGTCTCCGCTGCGTGCCTCTCTGAGGTCCACGTCGGCAGAGCCGCAACCCAGTGAGGAAACAGGGACTGCGCCCCGCCGCAGCACGCGCCGTACAGTAGCGAAACGCCGCTTGTCCCCGCAACTGCGTGGGAAGTCTCATGGCGTATCGAGTGATTCTTAGACAGTGGACTGGGCATCGCGGTATGGTCATTTATCGCGGCCTGATGGCCTATCTGTGGTTCGATCGACGTTTATGGATGTTTGTCTGTTCGTTATTGTTCTTGGGGGGGGGGGGGGGTCCCTTGCTGTTTTTGTTTCCTTTGTTTCGATCGATACTGGCCAGTTTCGATCGCGATGGTGGGGGGCGTGTAGGATATGTATAGCTAGCCTTGGGAGACTATTATCTGTGAGATGTTGTGTGGGGCTCGCATGTGCTTGGCTAATGCTGCATGGGTGCATGTGCGAATGTTTGTCTGTGTTGCCCGTTTGCATGTGCATGTTTGCTTGCTCAGACCCAGACGGCTCGGCTTGGCGGCATGTGTTAATGCTTCGCTTCTCCTCGCAGGAACGAGTTCCCATGTGAATACACACATCAACGCAGCACACTGTGTGATCACTGTGAAGTACCGAACACTAAATTGCAAGGGTGAGCCGCTAGACGATGTCAAACCGAGGCATGTAAAAAGTGGGAGGTCCATGCCCATATAAGGTCAAGGCCCGCCCCTGTACACAAACATGGCGGCCGCGCCGGTCTCGAACGCTTCCGATTCGGCCACCCCATTGGTGGAAACCGTGACTGTGACGTCATCGAACCGTGACGTGTTGGACAGGGTGGACACGTTACGGAGATAGGCATGACCAGAGCCCTGTTCAGCTGCCGGCTCTCACGTTAGCCAGAGCGCTGTTCGGCTGCCGGCTCTCGCGAAAGCGCTCACCGACGTCACACAGGGCAGTGTCGTCATAATGAGTGACGTCAGCTCGCGGCAGCCGAACACCGGCGAGCAAACCCGTTAGCAAGCCATGCTAGCGCTCTTTTTCAATCGCTGGAATGCCGCTCGCGCGCGAGCACATGACGTAACGTAAGGGGACACGCGTACATGAAAATGTGCGCGTGACGCCATCGTTTGCTCGCTCCTGATTGGTGAATCGCACGTTGCTAGGCAACCTGCGAGCCCACTAGCACTGGCTAACGTGAGAGCCGGCAGCCGAACAGGGCTCAGTGCTAGTGGGCTCGCAGGTTGCCTAGCAACGTGCGATTCACGAATCAGGAGCGAGCAAACGATGACGTCACGCGCACATTTGCATGTACGCGTGCCCTATTACGTGACGTCACGTGCTCGCGCGCGAGTGGCATTCCAGCGATTGAAAAGAGCGCTAGCATGGCTTGCTAACGGGTTTGCTCGCGGGTGTTCAGCGGCCGCGAGCTGACGTCACTCACTATGACGACACTGCCTTGTGTGACGTCAGTGAGTGCTCTCGCGAGAGCCGGCCGCCGAACAGCGCTCACAGAGCGCTATTCGGCGGCCGGCTAAATAAACGCCCTCTAGCTCAAAAAGTAAAAATGTTACGTAAACACAAAGACAGCGTTGAAAGCTCAAAACAAGGAGAATCGATATTATCTTGTTTATTTTAGGATCAGGTCAATATTGAGGTCACTAGAGGTCAGCAAAGGTCAGGGCCTTGTTCACGGTCCCCCCTGCGGTTCGGCGATCACCAGCTGAGGCTCTAAGCCCCGCCCCTTCGATGAACTTTTGATTTGACCTAAATCACGTGAAATTTGTATGAATCGACACGTCCTGCCGAGGCGAACACGGTGACATCAAAATAATTACTATATATTTATTTGTTAAAAAGTTATTTGCGAAAAACTGTTTTAACCGACCGCAGACGACATGCGCCAGAATTGACTACTGGAGTGACGTAGAAAGGGTTTCTGGACACGTTACGGACATAGCGATGACACCCACCTGGTAGGCGTTATATTCCAATTTTGTGGCGTGCTGCCTGTGAGAATCCTAGATTTGTGCTAGTTTTGTTCTGATATTTTGGATTACATCGCAGATGACTATAATCTGCTGAGAACGAGAGGTGAAGCTCTTAGCCTAGCCAAGGCCCTATAACCCTAGTGAACGTCATGAGCAGTGAGCACTGAGCTGCAGGCAACCCCATATGTTAGTATAAGTCGAGGTGTCTCTTATTTATGTAAATTAATTTGTCATTCAATTATGTGATATTCAGTCTCTTTATGTTTATTACAAAATACATTTTTGTAAAGAAAATAATTGTATGCAGAATTGACATTTTAAACATTGCTTTCATATGTAGATGCTCTGAAAGTTTCATGATCCCTGGCCCCTGAGCCTTTTGTTTGGACAGAGATCAATATCAAGAACATCTAACCAGAAGAGCTTTTTGCATTATACCTTAGTTGGTAATCTTTGACTAATCTTCTTGGTTTAGGGCGCATAGGCTCAGCAGGCTCAGAGCATATGTAGATGCTCTTTTTGAAAGTTTCATGAGCATCTTTGACTAAGGTACCTGTCAGTGCACCATGCTTGTAGTAATCAAGGTTCAAGGTTACTATCACCATTGTTTGTCTTCTGGAGTCATAGGGAAGCTTTATGATGTCACCAGATTTTTATTTACCAACATAAATGAGCATGACGCTCACAGGGCGTAAATACATCAGACAACTTATTTACGCCATTCTAAGAGCGTTCTAAACGTGGGTCCCTGCAACTGTAATTGCTGTAAAGGTTAGGGTCAGGATTGATTATGTTATGTTTTCTAGGTTGTAATAATGTTAATGTCCCTACATGAGTTTGAATCTCATCCTCGTCACCAATGTAATAACGTTGAAAGGCTAGCAAGTAGTCTCAGTCTTTGTTGGAGGCCAGCACATCTGAGAACAGCAGGAGACAATAATCATTAGATCCAATCACTACACGGGTGTGGCAGCAAACAATTGTAATAACATAATTGAATCTGACTTAACCTTTATGTAAGGGCCAGGTGGGTCCCAGGCAGGCATGGGGGGAAGCCGGAAGGAGAGGCAAAATATGTGTTGCCCCCCTCATAGACCTTTGGGGGGGCATGGCCTGGATCCCCCCCCCCCCTGCGACCGCCTCTGGTCAACAGGCAAAATAAGTTACCACCCATAGTAAAAATTCTCCAGTTTCAAGATTGGAGCTCATTTAATGAAAAAAAGTATAGTAGTTCAGCTAAATGGATAGACATTGTCTGACCATTACTTTTGATTTCATAATTCTGGAAGTCTAACCAATATATTTTGTCAGGTCTTGTGGCAACCCTACCATCCACATGAATATTAAGCAATAATTAAATGCTATGGTTAATGAATAAGACAATGTTCAAGTTACTCGCCTGAGCAGGCTACATGCCACTTTAAACCTTTTTATTAATTGATTTATTGTGATCATTGCTTAAATTCCTGGCCATGGCGGTGGCATTTTGGATCTGCACCCAACAACAGATCCTAGGTTCTATTTTGTCCACCATGCTACACATCTCAAGACAGAAAATAATTGATTGGCAAAATAATCAAAGCAAAATAAGGCGAAAGAGCCTGATTTTGTAGTCACCACCGGTGGTTCACTAAAATGCACCTAAAATTACTTTGCCCATGTGCTGCCCATAACTGACAGCCAGAGTTGGAGTTGGCAAAATTGTCAGACTCCGACTTCAGCCGAAATGACCGACTCTGACCGACTCCGACTCTGCTGCCCTGGTCTATAGTCAAATTATTGCATGATACTTGATATCTGTCAGATAATTGTTCTATTTTTGACTGTCCAGTTGGACTGTATATAACATGATCATCTATTTTCTTCATTCCAGGTGGATGGATTGACTAGTGGACATTTGAATGAGTATATTCTCCAGAAGTAGACAAGTAGTTAGTGCCCATTGCTTGGTTGTATTCACTCGACAACCACACCCATTTTTTAACCAAGTGAGGTTTGCATCCAAAGCAAGAAAGAAGAGGAAAGCATTTCTAGCAAATGTAAGGAATTTTTTGATAGGATGAACATGTCATGTCATGTCACAGCAATACCCTTACACTTAGTTCATTTGTCAGCTTTGAGCTTTCTTAAATAGGTACTTAGCTTCAGGTCCTTACATCTGTCGTACCTGACATGATTTAACAGAGCATATTTACTTACCAATATGCCTAGCTTCAGAGATTTGGAATGAAAGACAGCATCAGGTGATGACTTGGTGTAGCATTCATTTGCATTTTCTCAGCACATTAAGTGTGATTTTTATTCACTACTTAATGTTTCATAGTTGTGTGCTATTTTTTTTTCAGAATTCCCCGAAATTACTCATGTTATGTTAGTCATGCAAGAATGCTTATTTAATTGTGCAGAGTGTGACCTCTGTCTCCTAAATGTCATACATCAGTGTGACATTTAGGAGACAGAGGTCACACTCTGCACAATTAAATAAGCATTCTTGCATGACTAACATAACATGAGTAATTTCTGCCATCTTATGCCATCCCTAAGGTGTATCCCATTTCACCCTGTCTTCTGATGTCACTATCCCCCTGTGTCATTGCAAAGCTGTATCCCACATCTCAAGGCTGTGCTGTCCTGGATCTCTAAGCAGCGTCCCGTGCACTCCGTCTCTAGATGTCTCGCCGTGAGCAGCCGCAGTGGAGTCCGCCGGAGGGCTCGGCGCCCCCACAGCTCCACCTTTACAACAGCCTCAGTCGCCGGAAGGAGCTGTTCGTGCCACAGTCCGACAGAAGGGTGCTGTGGTACAGCTGCGGCCCCACCGTCTATGATGCCTCGCACATGGGCCACGCCAGGTGAGCTGTCTGACCAGAGCAGGACGCTGGGGTTTGGCATTTTTATGCAAATAGGTATGCAACCTGTTTTTGTTTTGTCTCCAAATTTGCATAGTTGCCCTGTTGGGTTAGGAGTTGCCAGCCAACTCAATCAGCAATACGTCCATTATGTATATGTATTACCATTATGTATATGTATTACCATTATGTATATGTATTATCATTATGTATATGTATTACCATTATGTATATGTATTACCATTATGTATGTGTATTACCATTATGTATATGTCTTACCATTATGTATATGTATTACCATTATGCATATGTATTACCATTATGTATATGTATTACCATTATGTATATGTATTACCATTATGTATATGTATTACCATTATGTATATGTATTACCATTATGTATATGTATTACCATTATGTATATGTATTACCATTATGTATATGTATTACCATTACGTATATGTATTACCATTTTAATATGTATTACCATTATGTATATGTGTTACCATTGTGTATATGTATTACCATTGTGTATATGTATTACCATTATGTATATGTATTACCATACCCGCGCACTGCAGATGGGTTGATTCCCCCCCCCCTCAGGTTTTTCTCAGATAGCGAAAAAACGGCGCCGCGCAGCGCCGCCGGGTTTGAGCACACCTGTTAAGACATCAATTGCGCACACTTTGAACAAAAAACAAATTTACCTCGGGTCATCTCAGGTCAGGTCACCAGATCAGGTCAAGTGACGCCATTTCCAAAACAAAAAACGTTTGCACTTGTGCCAAAGCCAGAGTTTATCGCCGATCAGTTTGAAACTTACAGGGTGTCGTGAGGGCATAAGTACTTACAATTCGTATATCTCGGAATTTTGATATCGGTGACCTAAGGTCAGGTCAATTTCGTGACCGCCCTATAATAAGTCAATGGGGAAATATTAAAATGCTTCCTATTTCAAGGATATGCATGTTATTAGTCCACTTACGTGTGGATCATGTTATTCTAGGATGTGCTTGATGATCCAAGTTTAAGTTGTGTTCAGTGTTTAAGTTATGGGGTCATTTGAGGTCATCCGAGTTCACAATCACTTGTTTGTCAATAACTCGCGACATAATGAAGATAGAGAAGTAAAACCGACAGCAATGTGTTTGTCTCGTCGACACACGTCTCCCTATATGCAGCATGACCTACTTGGGTCTTGACCTCAGGTCAAGGTCACGTGACCTGTGGTCATTTTTTCAGTTGACCTAACAAGGTCACTATGTATATCAGTCGAAGTGCCTTGACGAGACAGACACAATGACGTAAACAGTTTTCCGTTAGCTTGATTAGGTTACAAGTTATTAGCGAAAAACAGTTTTGCAAAAAAAAAGCATTTGTCCCCCTTTTTTAACTCTAGAGCCTCAAATATTGACCCCGAGATCAAATTTGAGGTCACTTTGTCGATTGCAAATTGCAATGGCTGGCGATCGCTTTTTGCCGTTTGTTTCTAGCTAACATAGTTACCGAGATATATGGGAATTTCTGGAGCGAAGTCCTAAAACAGGAACAAAACTGGCAAATTTGACCTTTGATGACCTCTGGTGATCTCAATTTTGACCTGACCTAAAAAAAAAATACTGAAATACTTTCGATAGAACTTGTAACAAGCTATCAAATGCCGTTTTCCGCTTGCCGATACGCAGCGTAGTTTTCGAGATCTCACGGGGGGAATCAACCCCCCTGCAGTTCGTGTTCGGCGCAAACCCCCTGCAGTGCGCGGGTTAATCCGTGCACTGCATGAGGGGTTGATTTCTGCCCCCCTCAGGTTTTTCTCAGATAGCGAAAAACGGCGGCGCGCAGCGCCGCCGTGTTTTGGTACACCTGTTTGGACATCAATTGCGCACACTTTGAAGAAAAAAATAACCTCGTGTCATCTCAGGTCAGGTCACCAAACCAGGTCAAGTGACCGGTCCCACCTCCAAAAATGTTTGCAGTTGTGCCAAAGCCAGAGTTTCTCACCAATCAGTTTGAAACTTACAGAATGTTATGAGGGCATAAGTACTTACAATTCGTTTATCTCGAAATTTTTATATCGGTGACCTAAGGTCAGGTCAATTTCGTACCTCCCCATAATAAGTCGATGGGGGAAATATACAAATGCTTCCTATTTCAAGGATATGCATGATATTAGTCCAATTACTCCTGGATCATGTTATTATAGGATATTCTTGATGATCCAAGTGTAAGTTTTGTTCAGTGACCCCTATGGGGTCATTTGAAGTCATCTGAGGTCACAATCACTTTTTTGTCAATAACTCCCGACATAATGAAGACAGAGAAGTAAAACAGACAGCAAGGTGTTTTTCTCGTCGAGACACGTCTTCCCATGTGCAACATGCCCTACTTGGGTCACCACTTGACTTTGACCTGAGGTCAATTTTTTAAGTTTATTTATTTATTTATTTATTTATTTATTTATTTATTTATTTATTTATTTATTTATTTATTTATTTATTTATTTATTTATTTATTTATTTATTTATTTATTTATTTATTTATTTATTTATTTATTTATTTATTTATTTATTTATTTATTTATTTTATTGATCGCCAACAGAGCAAGACTCCAATAACAGGCGAAGTCGTGAGAGATAAAACACGATGGTGAACTACTAAATACATAGTAAAACATAAACACATCATAAATGTATAAATAAATACAAAAAAAGCACCAGCAATCGTATAAGTTTAAAGCGACGCCACATACTTGAGGACACTGTAAAAGTTGCCTCCGAACATATCTGCATCCACAATATCACTATTTAAGAAGGTGTTAACTATTTTCGGAATCCTGACAAACAGTCCACTTTGTACAGTGCTCACTCGTGCATGGGGCACCGCGAGCAGGGTTCGCGAGCGGGTCGATCGGGCAGGCACTCTCAAAGGCAAATTGAACAAGAGAGTTCCTGAGTCCAGTCTGTTGTCAAAGACGCTGCGAGCAAACAGAATATCATGCTGGATTCTCCGAGAAGCCAGAGAGGTGACTTTGAAATATTGCAAAAGATCTCGGTACGAAAGAGAAGAAAAGCCAGCATGATGGTGTGCTTGAAGCCACATGAGGAATTTTTGCTGTACCCGATCGACCCGCTCAGTGTGGGCCTTGGCCGCACCTGTCCAGATTACGCTGCCGTACTCTAAAACTGAGCGCACATTGGCATAGTAAGCAGCCATAAGGGCACTTTGCCTAAATTTATCTCGTCCCGCATGTTGGAACGACCGAATCAAGAGCCCAAGTGCTCGGTTGCCCTTGCGTACCGTACAGTTCACATGGGCCGCAAAAGTCAGCTTTGAATCTATCATGACTCCCAGATCACGGATCTGTGACACTCGCTCTAACTCTGTGTTATCAATGAAGTAATCTGTCTGGACAGGTGCGCGTCTGAGGGTCATCGTAAACGACTTGCATTTACTGGGATTTAGGGTGAGTCCCCAGCTGACAGACCAGGCAATCAGCCGGTCCAGGTCCTCCTGAAGCCGAAGTCCGTCAGCAGGGGACTCAATTTTGCGATAAAGTTTAACGTCGTCTGCGTAAAGCAGACAGCCGGAGTTGATAACGGATGGCAAATCGTTTATAAACAACGAGAAGACCAAAGGGGCCAGAACGGACCCTTTGGTCTTCTCGTTGTTTATAAACGATTTGACTTATCAAAGTCACCATGTATAAACGAGTTGACTTAACAAAGTCACCATGTATATCATCCAAAGCGCCGTGACGAGATAAACACAATGGCGTAAACAGTTTTATATTATCTGTATTAAGTAAAGTTATCTGTAAAGTTAATAGCGAAAAACGATTTTGCAAAAACAGCATTTTTTCTTCTTTTTTTACCTTAGTCCTAAAACAGCAGAAAAAACGGGAAAATTTGATCTTTGATGACCTCTGGTGACCTCAATTTTGACCTGACCTAAAACAAAAAATACTTAATACTTTCGGTAGAACTTGTATCAAGCTATCAAATTCTGTTTTCCGCTTGTCGCTACGTAGCGTAGTTTTCGAGATCTCACGGGGGGGGGGCGGAAATCCCCCCCCCCCCCCCTCCTGCAGTTCGTGTTCGGTGTAAACCCCCTGCAGTGCGCGGGTTAACATTATGTATATGTATTAACATTATGTATATGTATTAACATTATGTATATGTATTAACATTATGTATATGTATTAACATTATGTATATGTATTAACATTATGTATATGTATTACTATTATATATATGTATTAACATTATGTATATGTATTACTATATGTATTACTATTATATGTATTACCATTATGAGTTACTGCTTGTTTTTGTTTTTGCTTTGCTCCTATTTATTAATATTATCATTATGAGTGTAGGAGAGGCGCCTAGTCATAACCCGCTAGAGCTTTTGCGCCAATCTTGAAACATTTGTATGTTATCGCCCTTTTGTAATGCTGAATAAAATGTATCTAACAACAACAACGTCTGGTTTCAGAGCTCTACCATTCTGATTTAGGGTTAACACTAAAAACACATTATGAACTGTTTAAAGGTGTGATGTGAACAGCTAGCACGATTTGTATCGAATACACTCGGTTTTCCATATGCGTTCTGTTCTCCGTTTTAATGATGAATACATCATTACGACGTGTACGACGTGTACTTTCAGTGTCCTAGGATTGCAAAATTTGAGTGGAAAACGATACCCTGTGGGTAATATTTTTCCACTCTTTTTTCCCCAGTCTTACTATGAATTTTCCACTCCCTAAATCGAGATGCATTGGATAATATAACCCTACTACTGATATTACTAATGTTAGCATTAACCTGTGGATTACAAAAATAAGGTAGGAAACTGTTGCCATTTTTCTGATAGATGAGTTTTGGTAAAGCTGAGTACATCATTTGGGTTGAATTTTCCACTCTTTATGGTTATTCTTATTGCAAATTTTCCACTCTGCACCCTGGCTTCAAAGCAATCCTAGGACTCTGCACTTTCATATTTGGAATTCATAGATGTCTTATAGCTTGTAGCATTTCAATTGCATCCCGCCTCCCTCTGACTTCGACCTCCGTGTGTGGGCGCCGTATGACAAATCCAGTCTGCACGCCCGGAAGCCCCAATGATCATCACTCCCTCTGACTTCGACCTCCGTGTGTGGGCGCCGTATGACAAATCCAGTCTGCACGCCCGGAAGCCCCAATGATCATCACTCCCTCTGACTTCGACCTCCGTGTGTGGGCGCCGTATGACAAATCCAGTCTGCACGCCCGGAAGCCCCAATGATCATCACTCCCTCTGACTTCGACCTCCGTGTGTGGGCGCCGTATGACAAATCCAGTCTGCACGCCCGGAAGCCCCAATGATCATCACTCCCTCTGACTTCGACCTCCGTGTGTGGGCGCCGTATGACAAATCCAGTCTGCACGCCCGGAAGCCCCAATGATCATCACTCCCTCTGACTTCGACCTCCGTGTGTGGGCGCCGTATGACAAATCCAGTCTGCACGCCCGGAAGCCCCAATGATCATCACTCCCTCTGACTTCGACCTCCGTGTGTGGGCGCCGTATGACAAATCCAGTCTGCACGCCCGGAAGCCCCAATGATCATCACTCCCTCTGACTTCGACCTCCGTGTGTGGGCGCCGTATGACAAATCCAGTCTGCACGCCCGGAAGCCCCAATGATCATCACTCCCTCTGACTTCGACCTCCGTGTGTGGGCGCCGTATGACAAATCCAGTCTGCACGCCCGGAAGCCCCAATGATCATCACTCCCTCTGACTTCGACCTCCGTGTGTGGGCGCCGTATGACAAATCCAGTCTGCACGCCCGGAAGCCCCAATGATCATCACTCCCTCTGACTTCGACCTCCGTGTGTGGGCGCCGTATGACAAATCCAGTCTGCACGCCCGGAAGCCCCAATGATCATCACTCCCTCTGACTTCGACCTCCGTGTGTGGGCGCCGTATGACAAATCCAGTCTGCACGCCCGGAAGCCCCAATGATCATCACTCCCTCTGACTTCGACCTCCGTGTGTGGGCGCCGTATGACAAATCCAGTCTGCACGCCCGGAAGCCCCAATGATCATCACTCCCTCTGACTTCGACCTCCGTGTGTGGGCGCCGTATGACAAATCCAGTCTGCACGCCCGGAAGCCCCAATGATCATCACTCCCTCTGACTTCGACCTCCGTGTGTGGGCGCCGTATGACAAATCCAGTCTGCACGCCCGGAAGCCCCAATGATCATCACTCCCTCTGACTTCGACCTCCGTGTGTGGGCGCCGTATGACAAATCCAGTCTGCACGCCCGGAAGCCCCAATGATCATCACTCCCTCTGACTTCGACCTCCGTGTGTGGGCGCCGTATGACAAATCCAGTCTGCACGCCCGGAAGCCCCAATGATCATCACTCTAACTCTGTGCGCGGCAGATCGTACATTTCGTTCGACATCCTGCGACGGGTAATGACCGACTTCTTCGGCTACGACGTGACGTACGTCATGAACGTCACCGATGTGGACGACAAGATCATCCGCCGCGCGCGCCACCAGCACCTGCTCAAACAGTACGCCGAGTCCACCTCGGAGCTGAAACAGATGGTGGACGACTGCTCCGAGGCGCTCAAGGTAGGAAATAATCTGCGGAAATGGTGTAATGTGAGCTCAACAGTCTACTAGGCGTAATGGGCACCACAATTGAAGCTATTGTAGATGGCGCTGATGATCAGCTGCTACCAAGCAGACCGGCGGCTGTGCGTCCAGAGTGTAGGGCGCATTGTTTACGGCGGAGTTTTGAAGGGGTTAGTGGTATAGATGTGTTCAAGCTTATACGAAATGTTGGTGTCTATGGTGTATTCGAAACCTGAAAGCATGTCTCGCGTAGGTCAATCGTTTGACTTTGGGAGGTCAAATATCGGGCATCGCATAACGTTTTCCCTAAAGTACTTATCGAAGTCGTTTCAACGGCTAAATATTCCCACCAGCCTATAGACGGGGCACAACGAGTGATCTGACCGCCCCTGGTCACCGGTTGACCTCAGGGCACACCATAAGTCACAATTATGGCTTATGGGAGAATGACGGGGTACCTCACATTTTCCCCAAAATCACTCAGAGAACCCATTCTACTACCATCGCCTTCCCTTTATCCCACCGAAGGTACACAACGCAAGACTTGAACTATCCAGGTCACCGTTTAACCTCAGGTCACCTGGAAAGGCGCTAATATCCATTTAACGTGCCGTCCAAATACGTATTAGTTGTTTACCGGCCGATTGTGTTCAAAGTTATACAAAATGTTGGTGTCTTATGAGTGTATTCGAACCCTGAAAACATTTATCGCTGAGGTCCATCGTTTGACCTCAGGAGGTCAAAGAGTGTCTGCAATGTCAAATCTTGGGTACCGCATAACTTTTTCCTTAAAGTACTTACCGAAGTCATTTCAACGGCTAAATATTACCACCAGCCTATAGACGGTGCACAACGCAAGACTTGACCCATCCAGGTCACCGTTTGAACTCAGGTCACCTGGAAAGGTGCTAATATCGATTTAACGAGCCGTCCAAACACGTATTCGTTGTTTACCGACCGATTGTGTTCAAACTTACCTTCGGTGGGTTAAAGGGAAGGCGATGGTGGTTGAATGATGATTTGATTTGATTATGATTATGATGTCTCTAAATGATTTTTGGGGAAAACATGCGTTACCCCGTGACCCCGTCATTCACACATAGGCAATAATGGTAACTTATGTTGTGACCTGACGTCAACCGGTGACCAGGGGCGGTCATATCACTCTTTGTGCACCGTATATAGGCTGGTGGGAATATTTAGCCGTTGAAACGACTTCGATAAATACTTTAGGGAAAAGTTATGCGGTACCCAATATTTGACCTCGCGGGCACTCTTTGACCTCCCGAGGTCAAACGATTGACCTCCGCGAGAAATGCTTTCAGGTTTCGAATACACTCATAGACACTAACATTTCGTATAAGTTTGAACACATCTGTACCACTCTAACCCCTTCAAAACTCCGCCGTAAACAATGTGCCCTATACTCAATTTGTATAGGCAAATCTTTGAAGAGGAGCTTTTCATGCATCAGTTTGTAACAGAGCCAACCAGACATTGCTCCATTCTAGACCTTGTATTCTCAGACAACAGTGATCTAGTTAGTGACATAAGTATTTGTGCAGGTCTAGGAACCAGTGATCACAATATGGTTAAATTCAATATCTCATCAGAAATGAGGCCCAAAGATAACCTTATTATGGTTCCAAACTTCAGCCGGGCTGATTTTGATGGTATTAGAAATGACCTCGCACAGATAAAATGGAACGTTGAGTTGGCAGGTTTAGATGCATGTGAGGCCTGGAATGTTTTCAAAGCTAGATTAAGCCAAATTCAGAATCGGCATATACCACTCAGGCACAAACGTAACAGAACCAAGGGCAAATCAGTTTGGCTTACCCCAGAAGTAAGGAGTGCTATACAAGCTAAAATAAGTGCATTTGGCATTTTGAAGGGATCTTCACTAGATATAAATCAGAAGGCCTACCAGAATGCAAGAAATTCAGTTAAGAAAAAGGTCAGAGCAGCTAAAAGGGCAAAGGAACTTGATTTAGACAAGTTCCTTTGCCCTTGACATTGTAATGCAGATAGTAAGAAGTTCTTCAGTTTTTATAAGTTCAGTACAGTTTCCAAAAATATAGGTCCATTTAAGGTGGATGATGTGTTAGTTAGCAAGGACAGTGAAATGGTTGAAGTGCTTAATGATCAGTTTCAATCTGTCTTTACTATCGAGGACCAGAGTAGTATTGCAGCACTTCAGCCTGAGCTAGAGACAGAGGAGACTATAGGAGAGCTAGGTGGCATAAGTAGTGAACTTGTTCTAGAATATCTAAAGAAAGTAAGGCCTAACAAGGCAGAAGGACCTGATGAAATCCATGCTAGACTTTTAAGAGAATCTGAAAGGGAGTTGTCGGTTCCATTAGCCATAATATTTTCTAAATCACTCGCAGATAGTAAAATTCCACTTGATTGGAAAAGAGCAAATGTTGTTCCTATTCATAAAAAGGGAGATAGAAGTAAAGAGGAAAACTATAGACCGGTTAGTCTGACCTCATTAGTCTGCAAGGTGCTTGAATCAATCATCAAAGATAAGATTGTTGAATTCTTGGAGCAAAATGAACTCATCAAGGATACACAGCATGGCTTTAGGAAGGGCCGTTCTTGTTTAACTAATCTTCAGGAGTTTTTGGATGTTGCAACAGATAGCTTTGATCAGGGTAAACAGGAAAGGCGCTAGCTTTTCTTGATTTCAGTAAAGCATTTGACAAAGTCCCCCATACAAGACTGGGGTTGCAACTTAAAATTCATGGGATCAGGGGCAAGATTCTGGATTGGATAGAAACGTGGCTTTCAGGACGCCAGCAAAGGGTTATATTGAATGGGTGCCAATCACAATGGAAGGAGGTTCTCAGTGGGGTTCCACAGGGCTCAGTCCTGGGCCCATTGCTTTTTATAATATTTGTGAATGCAATTGAGAACAGTATAGACAGCAAAGTCTTGAAATTTGCAGACGATCTAAAAGTTGTCAGGATTATTAGAGGAAAACATGATCAGGATGTTTTTCAATCAGATCTGGACAAGCTAGTTGAGTGGTCTGAAGCATGGCAGATGAAATTCAATTTGAGTAAATGTAAGATTATGCACGCTGGACGGGTTAGCAGTAAACATAGGTATGAAATGGGTGGGCAGAAAATGGAGCAGATTGAAAAGGAAAGAAATTTAGGTGTCGTGGTAAACAATAGACTATCAGCGTCAGACCAGGTTGTAGAAGCTAGGAAAAAGGCACTTAGAATGCTAGGGGCCATTAACAGAAATGTTTCCTACAAGAGTGAAAAGGTAATAACAAAACTGTATTGTGCATACGTTAGACCACATTTGGAGTATTGTGTACAAGCCTGGTCTCCAACATATGAGAAAGATTGCTGGTTGTTAGAAAGAGTTCAAAAAAGGGCAACACAAATTGTTAATTGTCTTGGTAGTTTACCTTATGAAGATAGATTAAAGAAATTGGGTATGTTTTCACTTAGATATAGAAGGCTAAGAGGAGATCTAATTGAAGTCTTCAAATTTGTAAATAGTCAGCATTCTGGATATTTAAAGGGTATGTTTGAGTTCAATAGGGAAAATCGAGGTAGAGGTCATCAGCATAAACTCATTATGAAACAAAGTAGGACTAGGCTACGACAGTCATTTTTCAGTAGAAGGGTTGTAGGACATTGGAATATGCTACCAGGGGATGTCGCTGATGCAGTGACACTTGCTTCCTTCAAAATTAGATTAGATAAATACTTACAGAGAAGGGATTAGTTCATAAATACTCGTGGGATTAGCCTTCTTTTATGCAGGTAGAGTAAGGTGATTTGAAGGGGCGAGACTGGTGGAGGGGGGGGGGGGGGTGCAACCTCGGATGGGCCCAAGAGGCTCTTTGTTTCACTTTTCTTTTATGTCTTTATGTCTTTATGTCTTTACTCTGACGCACAGACGCCAGTCCTCTCGGTAGCAGTTGATCATCAGCGCCTCTAGCGGCGGGAAATGTATTGTGGTGCCCCATTGGGGACGTGGCTGAGCCTGTGTTGTACCTGTTTTGTGTCGGGGAATTTTGGCAGCCCTATGTCCTTACAGGGTCCTAGGATTGCTTTGGAGCTGGGGTGCGGAGTGGACAATTATGGCTAAAAATAAGCATAAAGAGTTGAAGATTCAACCAAAAAACATATGCACTCGGCTTTATCAATGCCCGATTACCTGCTCACCAGAATTAGTTATTACCTATTCCAATTCTGACCTGTCTTTCCCTCCACAGGCTGTCCCATCATTACATTCATAAATCAGTATTATGGTTCCAATTATCCAATATATTTTCAAATAAGGAGTGGAAAATTAACAGTAACACTTGCTAGGACACCGTGTCCTTACTGTCGATCGTCGGACAACTCATCTTCGTGCCACATGGTCTGGTCGGAATGGTCAGCCCACCGCCTCGTCCTGTTCGTCAGTTCGTTATTCCGTCCCCATGAATGGCTAGCTCCTCCCAGCTCCCTCCGCGTCCACTTGACTGGCTCTGCATATGGTCAGCCCACCGCCTCGTCCTGTTCGTCGGTTCGTTATTCCGTCCCCGTGAACGGCCAGCTCCTCCGATCTCCCTCCGCGTCCACTTGACTGGCTCTGCATATGTTCAGCGTCGGCGAGTACCCCGCAGTCTGTCGCCCGGCCCCGTCGTCTCCACCCCGCTGACGCCTCGTCCCCGTCCCGTCCCTTGTACAGCTGTACGCGGAGAAGGCGGCGGCCGAACGGGACGCCGACAAGCGGGACATGCAGCGCCGCCTGGTGGACCGGCTTACTGCCGCCATCGACAAGGTGGAGGCCACCGTCAAACAGGGCGGCGATCTCAGCGAAGCCAAGCAGGTGAGCGATCAAGTGGTGTGGTGAGTAAACGTAGGTGGTAGACCGGCGCGTCTGTCATGTTAGTGGCAGCTGGTGCAGACACGGACGGTGCCGTGGGCGCGGCTGTCAATCCGAACGGCGAGTCGTTCTGCCGTGACTGGGGTTAAATGGTTGGAATAGTTGGACAGGCTAGTAGTGGTCAGCTGCTATACTGAAATGTTAAATTTGCATTTGCAAATTGGCAAAAAGTCAGTATCAGACGTCGGCCGTGTCGGTGGTAGGCGGACATTTGTTTTGCGGGTTGGGCATAATATGCCGTGCAACGCAAATAAAACGCAAGTGCATTTTAGCAACTTTTCAGGAGAGTGATTTTTCTATTTTCGGCCATAACATTGCAGCGGTTGGTGGTACAGACAAATGCTATATCACCGTAATCGTCACGTTGAAATAAATTTCTCCATATACTTGTTTATCCACTTTAAGAAATACTTTCCAAAAAAATCCACAAAAGTTTTTCTTTCATTGACTTTGGGATCGGAATTCGTGAATGTCACAACGAAAATAAAACGCAAGTGCATGAGCCACGCGTAAAAGGAACGCAAGTCCATCGCAACATGCGACAAAGAAACTCAAGTGCAGACTTGCGTTTTATTTGTGTGGCAAGAAGGCCGTTTCAGAGCCGTGACGGCAAACCCAAGTGCACACAGTGATTAAAATGCAAAGCGCAAAGCTGTTTTGCATCAAGATCAGGGTCCTAGGATTGCTTTGAAGCCAGGGTGCGGAGTGGAAAATTCGGCCGAAAAATAACAATAAAGAGTGGAAAATTCAGCCTAAAAAAGCTCAATGATGTATTTTGATGTGCCAAAGCTCATCCATCAGAATCAGCTGTTAGAAATGGCAGTACTTTCCTAACCTTGTTTTCATCCACAGGTTAATTTTAGCATTCATAATATCAGTGTTGAGTTATAGTTATCCAATTACCAATACATCCTGATTTAGGGAGTGGAAAATTCACAGTAAAACTGGGGAAAGAGTGGACAAATATTACCCACAGAGTGTCACTTTCCACCCAAATTTTGCAATCCTAGGACACTGATCAAGATGCAAAGCGGGCCAATGAAGACGTGCTGAATTTTGCCAACGTCATGCTGAGTGCATTGTGTCTCATGTATTGTACGGAGTTACATTTAGCTACCTTTTCCTAGTATTCAAAGCTGCGGTACTGGCTGTCTGTCAATATTTCTTAAAGGTATAATGACATATGGTATCTGGAGCCAATAACATACCGTATTTATATACATACAGGTTTGAGTGGCAAACGGTAAAGCATCAATTTTGCACAGCGGACAGGTCATAGCTGCCCAAACAAAACACAACACATCATCATCGTCGTCGAGCATAGTCTATCTCTGCTCTGATCGGGAGGCAGGAGGAGCTGAACGCGCCGCTCAGAAGCCGTCCCCTGGTCCAGAGGCCAGCTGGGAGGAGTTCGCCGGTAGGCTGTCCACAGGGCGCGGAGCGGCGGCTGCTCTGCCGCGACAATGGGGCCGTCCGCTGAACAGGGAATGCCGTTGCTGCGTCTCGAACCGCCGGGGACGCGGAGACTGGAGTTTTGCTGGCTGGCGATCCACCGCTGCCGTCGACACTCCGGCGCGAGTAGTAGGATATAGGCCGACCCCCAGAAAAGCCTCCAGCGCCGCGGCCGCGCCGGGAGCGTCCGCCGTCGCCGCCGTTGGCCGGCTGTGGTGTCGGGTAAAGCTGCGGTCTGGGCGGGGACGGCGGTGGGGACTCGTGAGGGGCGGCCACCGACGGCGGCTCCTCTGACAGACGGGCAGACGCCAGCTCCGCCGCACTCAGCTCCTATAGAGATTTCGAGTTTCTGGCGGCGTAGCAAAGCATGTAGGCTGTTGCATCTTGGACCCTGGCGGCGGTGCACTCCTGGACATTAATATCGTCGGTGAGGAGGCAGCTGGCGGCCGGCTGGTTGAGACAGTAGGCAGTGTAGTGGCCGCTGTGCTGACTGCCATTGTGCCCCACCATCCCGTACAGGTCGCATGCGCCTTCCGTGAGCATGCTCCTTTGTCCCGTCTGGTGGAAAGCATTGCCCGTGGTTTGCCCTCGCTCGGTCTGTGGCAGCGGTGGCGAGGACTACAGCGGCGTTACCGCGTACGATTGCGATCGAGAGGCGTTGCAATACCAATTCAGTCTCCCTGCGCTCGCCGGTGCGGTCAGTTATAAGCTGGCCCAGCTCACGGACGAAATTGGAGGTGGCAGGGCCGAGCACTCCTGAGGTCTCAATCGCGATCGGCACGAACTTATAGCGTGAGCTAAGCTCCGAGTAGTAGCGCCGTTTTCTGGCTTCTGCAGCGCGAGCGGCGGTACCGGGCTCGAGGGCGGACTGGATCAGCACGGTGTCGGCAAAAGTGTCTGTGCAGGTGGCGCCCCAGGTCACACACATGCCTCCACTGTACGGAAACAGCGTTAGACCATCTGGCCGCTTCCCGTCTCCCCGATCGAGGCCGACTGGATCCAGGATAGGATTGCGGGGATGCCTGCACTTGCCAGACCACGCCTCACCACAACATTCAGGTAAGCGTGACGTGGGAGGCGGCCGGCGCTCTTCACGCAGGAGACCCATGGTGGCCAAGCTTATCCACTTGGCGTCCACAAAGACGGCATCAGTGTTGTTCGCAGACAGCGACTCCGAGGCGGAGTGCCACTGCTACCCGCACAAACTCCTCGTCCAGATGCAGGCCGAGGCTCGGCACGGGGACAGCCTGCAGCCAGGCGACGGTGTGTGGCTGACTGGCGGCGACCAGGAGTGCCCGATGCGGCTGGTTAGCAGAGTCAACCATCCGATCGCGGACCGCAGTGGCTGACGGGTGTCCCAGGCCCGCTGGCTGCTGGCAGATGAGGAGGATGGCAACTCTTCAATCCCTGTCACCTCTGCAAACTGGTGAATTGCTGTTTGCAGGGTGGGGGCACGCCGCTGGCTGGGAGCAGCCCCGGGGAGATGCTGCGGACGAGAGGAAGAGCAGCGTGCAGGGATGCTGTGTAGGATGGTAGTACTAGGTCCTCAACTGAGCGCACTCCCGAGGCCTCGGTCTGATTGGCAGCTTCGCCTGCTCCCACGGACGTCCAATGATGTTGACGTTGGATATCCACTAATGTTTCACGTACCAGCTCGTCTATACCTTTGAGTGTATGCGATACCTGGTACAGGGGCGCTGACCAAAGCAGGTATACGAGACGAGGCGCTGACACATAGTGGACGAGGAAGAAGATGGCAGTGTGGCGGTCCAGGTGTTTGAGGCGGGTGCAGAGAGGTCTGATGATATCGGTGGCGCCATCGACAGCTGCAGCGACGCTGACGTCGCGCAGCGGTGAGCCTAGTAGTGTGATGCTGTTCAGCGGAGTTCCCACGATCTCCGGCAAGGCATTGCGAATGGCGTGTATTGCTGCGTCATGAGCTGCCGGAGGTGCTTGTCTAGAAGGGTGACCTGGCACTTAGCGGGGTTCAGCTGAAGGCCGAGCTCCGGGAGAGCCTTGGCGAGCGAACCAAGGTCGGATTGGACTATGTCCGCCGGACCGGAGAACGTGGCGTCATCAAGGTACCACACGTTGAGTGGCGACCGTATGGCCCGGGCGCAGGGGTCGACGGCGAGGGCAAAGGCAGCAGGTCCGAGGGGATCACCCTGCTGGACGCCGCTGGAGGAAGACAACGTCTGGTCGCCAATATGTAGGGGTGTCGGGAGGTGGTAGGCTTGGCGTGCCATCGGGTAAACCTCTGGGCAGCGCTCGTATATCCTGGCTAAGATGACGTCACGGCGGATGGAATTTCGCACGTCAACCTTGGCCAGGACTCGCGGGGTGCTATGGCTGGTGGCGTCGGCGTCGATGTATTCGCGCACTGCGTGTACTGCGGCTTCGCAGCCCAGCGGTGTGCCGACTCCGAGCTGGGTGGGGCGCAGCTCCGGACCAAGAGTGGTTGCGATGTGTCTCGCTCCGATGTGTCCCGGCAGGCGGCGGTACACGCTTACCACAGCTAGCGGACGCAGGTCACCGTCTTTCTTCCTCAATGCGCAGAGTGACGCTCCGAACAGAGAGTCGCGTCCGCACTCCGGTACGAGGCCGCTCAGTACCTGGTTAGTTACTAGTTAGTGCTGCTATCGAGGTGAGAAGACGGCGGCCAGACTCGGCGGCCTCTCGGGAGAGCAACTGGCGCAGGTGTAGCGGTCGAATTCCATCGAGACCAGCAGACGAACCTGGTGGCATTGTAGAAATGGCACCATGCACTTGCTCTTCCGTGACAGTCAGTGGGGGAGGGTCGGAGGCCGCGGGAGGCGGCAGTAGACTCTGGTCGGGTGGTGCAGGTGGGTGCTTCTGACGTAGGGCGGTGATGACGTCATCGGCGGGGTCAGCGAAGGTATCACTGGAGGTTAGAAGGTGGAGGCCGGCGCGAATATCTCCGTCGGCACACTTCGCTTGAATCCGGCGTGCGAATGATTCGGGGGTAGCCGTACGTGGAGCGGGGGCGCTCCTCTGTACCGTTACCGGAGGAGGAGGAGGCGCGGAGTCCAACCCGGCGACATGACGTACATGTGTGAGGCCATGGTCAGACGTCGTTCGCCGCTTTTGAGGGAATCTGGTGCGCGTAGTATAACAAAAGCGAACGAAAGGAACTTCCACCACGATGATGAGGTGGGGCTGCTCATAGCTTCGTTCATCAATGCTGAAAGTGAGTCAGCGACCATAGGCCGCGCCGTCTTGGGAATCCGGGCAATGACCTTGGTGCTGGCTGGTTGTCTTCAATCTTCCGTTCACTAGTCTAAAGTTGAATAAGGTACAATAATAACCACAGGTTCCCTTATCGGACAACCTCATTTAGCACCTCAAAACTCGGAGCTGGCGGAAGGCCTGTCGACTCAAACTAATCCCAAAGTGAAAAACCGACGCCTTTCCGAACATACCAATGCTAACAAACGACAAGTAGCAAGCAAGTGATATTTGACTACCAAAATTCAACGGAAAAAGAACGCAAGTGCGCACTTGCGTTTTTTATCAGTATATTTGACTACCAAAACGGAAGTCAACGGAAAAAGAACGCAAGTGCGCACTTGCGTTTTTATCTGTTGAATCTGACGAGTGAAAGAAGAACATGCGTTTATTCGTTGCATCTCTTGGAACTTGCGTTTTATTTCCGTACCAAACTGGGCAAGCCTCTTACTTGCGCTTATTTAAAAACAAGAAAATCGAAAATTCTGGGCGAATCATGCTAGTTGTCAAAAAAAAATATTTGGTGGGATGACGTGGAACGTTGTTACGGACATATCGGTGTAAAAACCTCAAAATGGCCAAAAATGCACTTGCGTTTTATTTGCGTTGCACGGCAGAATTATCATGACTTGGTTTCTGATGACTACATTGTGATCGTGAACGTTCACTTACATTGTCTCCTTAATACGTAACCTCAACTGTTGCTCTCGGAGGGCAGTGTCCGCTGTTGCCATGGTTACAACAGCTGTGTGTACCGTGTGTCATATGCCCGTGACCCGCCGTTACCATAGTTACAGCAGCTGTGTGTGCTGTGTTTCAGCTGCTGCTGTCAGAAGCCAGTGATCCGCTGGCGGAGTGGTTAGATCGCCGGCTAGGACACACCGTCACAGATAACTCCATCTTCGCCGATCTGCCGAAACACTGGGAGGGAGAGTTCCATAGCGATATGGAAGCACTCAATGTAAGACGGCGGTTGCGAGGCTGTAAGCGATTCAATAGCGGATGGATATGTCACACTTATTTTGCATATTTAGATCACATACCTACTACCTTGATCTGGTGACCGTATTTGGGCGCCATGCAACAATAGCGATTATGTCGCCCCTAAGCTCTAATCATCATCTGCTCACCGTAATTCTATCGTTATTTTTATGTCACTAGTTCATATTTTATTTTATGCTGGCGAAAAGTAGCCATGTCTTGATTTGCTGATGTATATCTATCTGCCCCCCTCCCCCTCCCCCCAACTGACTTGCTCGTCCCCCGCCCCCCCCCCCCCCCGCCCCCCAGGTGCTGCCTGCTAACGTGGTGACCCGCGTCAGTGACTACGTGCCTGAGATCGTCGCCTACATCGGGAAGATAATCGACAACGGGCTGGCGTACGAGTCGCAAGGCTCCGTCTACTTCGACGTGGGCAAGTTTGACGCTGCGGAGAACCACCACTACGCGAAGCTGGTGCCGGAGGCATACGGAGACAGCGCCGCGCTGCAGGAGGGCGAGGGTAGGTCGGACGGAGGGCGAGGGTGGGATAAAGGTGCAGGATCAGACAGCGCCGCGCTGCAGGAGGGCGAGGATAGGTCGGACGGAGGGCGAGGGTAGGTCGGACAGGGGGGGGGGGGTAGGTCGAACGGAGGGCGAGGGTAGGTCAGACGGAGGGCGAGGGTAGGTCGGACGGAAGGCGAGGGTAGGTCGGACAGGGGAGGGGGGTAGGTCGGACGGAGGGCGAGGGTGGGAGAAAGGTGCAGGATCAGACAGCGCCGCGCTGCAGGAGGGCGAGGGTAGGTCGGACGGAGGGCGAGGGTGACAGAAAGGTGCAGGATCAGGAACCAGTCAGACCTGGTCAGTGGGACTGCTGCTGCATTGATGTTTGCTGGCGCTGCTGCTGTATCGGCATGGGCCGCAGTACCGTGCAAAGTAAAAGCCAGCAGGGCCGAGTGAGTATGTTGCAATATGGGTGGTGGATTGAGTTTGTATCGTGTGTGGAGCTGTCCGTTCAGGCTTTCCGTCTGTCGTTTCGTCTCGCGTGGATTGGAAGTGTGTCAAGCGATCTGGCCTGACCTGAATTGTCGCCCTGATGCTGACCTACCTAACCTGACCTGTCCCCCGCAGGTGACCTGAGCTGACCTGGCTTGGCCCGACCTGACATGTACCCTGCAAGTGACATGAGCCGACCTGGCCTGACCTGCGCCCTGCAGCTGACCTGACCTAACATGTTGCCCTGCTGGTGACCTGCCCTGATATGTGCCCTTTAGGTAACCTGACCTGACCTGACCCTGTCGCCCTACAGGTGACCTGAGCGTCTCCGAAGACCGGCTGAAAGAGAAGCGCTCTCCGAACGACTTCGCGCTGTGGAAGGCGTCCAAAGCGGGCGAGCCGAGCTGGCCCTCGCCGTGGGGCGCTGGACGGCCCGGCTGGCACATCGAGTGCTCGGTGATGGCGTCGGCCATCTGCGGACCGAGCATGGATATCCATACTGGCGGATATGACCTCAAGTTCCCGCACCACGACAATGAGCTGGCGCAGGCCGAGGTGGGTCCGGTGACTGGGGAGGGGAGGACAGGGGGAGGAGAGGACAGGACAGGGAGGAGGAGATGACAGGTAGGAGGAGAGCACATGAAGGAGGAGAGCACATGAAGGAGGAGAGGACAGGAATGAGGAGAGGACAGGAAGGAGGAGAGGACAGAGAGGAGGAGAGGACAGGTAGGAGGAGAGGACAGGTAGGAGGAGAGCACAGGTAGGAGGAGAGCACATGAAGGAGGAGAGGACAGGAAGGAGGAGAGGACAGGGGGAGGAAAGGACGGAGAAGGAGAGGACAGGGAGAAGGAGAGGACAGGGATGAGGAGAGGACAGGAAGGAGGAAAGGCCAGGAAGGAGGAGAGGACAGGTGTGGGGCACAAGATGGATCTGTTAGTGAGTGATCGGGGGATCGGGGGTTGCAGGGGATGGTGTAGCGGGAGGGTCTGTTTGCGGATCACGGTGAAGGCTGATCAGGGATGGAGTAAAATTGGCCAGCTATCTCGCGCCGAAGCTTTGTGGCCGGGTCAGCTGTCGCTCGCCACTGCTACGTTTCCTGGTAATTTTCTAAAGTATTTTGGATTTAACCTGACAGTTTTTGTAGCGGCATTTGCGTTTTGCTGGCAGATACTTGGTATCGTCGCGACTCTCGGCCGCACCTAAACACGCTTCTCGCTCAGAGGTGACAATATTGAGAATACTTCCCTAGACCCTGCGTTTCTTTTCTGGGAATCCAAAAGGAACGTTTCACCTTTTTTGGTATGTATTAATTTAGTAGCATCTTATGTTTAAACACATTGTTTCTCCACTGTTTACCCCTGACCTCCGTTCCGCAGGCGTACTTCAACAACGACAACTGGGTGCGCTACTTCCTGCACTCTGGCCACCTGACGATCGCCGGCTGCAAGATGTCCAAGTCGCTGAAGAACTTCGTCACCATCAAGGACGCGCTGAAGCGGCACTCGGCGCGCCAGCTGCGCCTCGTCTTCCTCATGCACGCCTGGAAGGACACGCTGGACTACAGCGAACAGACCATGGATGTGGCCAGGAACTTCGAGAAGGCCGTCAATGTGAGTGTCGGGGCGCGTAGGACATGGGCAGAGCGTGGATGCTGAGGCTGAGGCGTGGACGCGGAAGGGGGTATGTTTGTAGGGTGTGTTGGTGTTATGGTACGACTGTGGCTCGTTTGTGACCTGTTTCCCCTGTGCAGTGCTATGAGTGAGGGTAATAACATCGTAGACCACAATGAAGTCCAGTTGTGTGCTGAAAGGTCAAATATATTATCGCCCGTGGAGTTGCCATTAGATCTTCTATTGGTACCCTTGATCCTGGTTCAGTTCATACTGCCAGAGCTGAGAGCACCATATTTTTGCATTAATTATTGGATCACCTAACGCAGTAAAATCATCTTCCTAGTTGTCTGTTATTCCCTGTTCAAATCCCCTGTTCCCAAGTCTCCTGTTAAAATCAAAATGTCAAAATGTCTCCTGTTCAAAAATGTGAAAGCACTCCACACAGCCGCCTGTCTGACCGCCGCCTGTCTGCCCCGTACAGGAGTTCTTCCTGTACGTCAAGTCGGTGCTGCGCTCGGCTCCGACCGGCGTCGAGTTCTTCCAGAAGTGGGGTGACCGCGAAATGGCACTCAACGCCACTCTCAGCCAGACCCGCGCCGACGTGCACGCCGCCCTCTGCGGTAGGTGGCGCTGGGAGGCGGTGGTGCCAGCCTGAAGGGGTGTCTCTGGGCCGACGTGCACGCCGCCCTCTGCGGTGGGTGTTGTGTGCTGGGAGGCGGTGGTGGCAGCCTGAAGGGGTGTCTCGTCTGTGACGAACGTTTGCTCCGATGTGAGGTAGTCGAACAGTGGCTTACATCAGCTGGACCGGTCTTGATAGTCTGTTTACTTGCGGTATGTTGTGCAATGTCCATTGATTGTTGTCTTAATTCATATTGCTTTGTGAAATGTGACACCAGGCACGTAGCCAGGATTTCGTCCAGGGGGGGGGGGGGGGCGGCGCCTCGAAAGGGCCCCTTCCCGAGCGTTGAAAGGGCCCCTTCCCAAGCGTTGAAAGGCCCCCCCCCAAAAAAAAAAATATATATATATATATATATATATATATATATATATATATATATATATATATATATATATATATATATATATATATATATATATATATATATATAATAATAATAATAATAATAATAATAATAATAATCCGATGAAAAGGCACGTTACAAGGATGAAAAATGCAGTATGACAGGTATGGCATGGGCCATGCCAACTTGTAGGAGCTGGAGTTAGCAAACTGCCATATCCACTTTGGAACCAGCGACACCAATTTGTAATCAGCTATACCAACTTGGAATATTTTTTAAGCTCAAGACCTGGAACTCTTAAACAAATTGCGCCGCGAAGCGGCGCGAAAATTTTGAGCCTTATGCCCTGGATATGCGTTCTCATCAATGCCTCGCGTTGCGTATGGTGCGGTCCTCTAAAATTGCTATATTGTGCGCTTAAAAGTACGGTAAAAAGTGTTAAAGTGAACCATTTTGCCCAATGATATAGGAAAGTAACAACATAACACATAAATGCGCCGAGAAACGGGGTGATTTTTTCCTAACCCGCATATAATTGAATATGTAGTTAAATTGCGCCGCGGAGGGGCGCGAAAATTTTGAGTTTTATTCCATGTACAACTGTATTCTTACTGTTGAAAGGCCCAAGGTCCCTTCATATCGTCTAGGGGCCCCTTTGACCTTTTCAACGCCCTTCCGACCTGTTCAGGGACTCATCTGGGATCCGCGAAGCGAAAAGACATGATGTGGAGTGGGTGATATATATATATATATATATATATATATATATATATATATATATATATATATATATATATATATATATATATATATATATATATATATATATATATATATATATATATATATATATATATATATATATATATATATATATATATATATATTTATATATTTATATATTTTTATATATATATATATATATATATATATATATATATATATATATATATACATATATATATATATATATATATATATATATATATATATATATATATATATATATATATACACACACACACACACACACACACACACACACACACACACACACACACACACACACACACACACACACACACACACACACACACACACACACACACACACACACACACACACACACACACACACACACACACACACACACACACACACACACACACACACACACACACACACACACACACACACACACACACACACACACACACACACACACACACACACACACACACCCGCACGCACGCACGCACGCACGCACGCACGCACGCACGCACGCACGCACGCACGCAGGCAGGCAGGCAGGCAGGCAGGCAGGCAGGCAGGCAGGCAGGCAGGCAGGCAGGCAGGCACGCAGGCACGCAGGCACGCAGGCACGCAGGCACGCAGGCACGCAGGCACGCAGGCACGCAGGCACGCAGGCACGCAGGCACGCAGGCACGCAGGCACGCAGGCACGCAGGCACGCAGGCACGCAGGCACGCAGGCACGCAGGCACGCAGGCACGCAGGCACGCAGGCACGCAGGCACGCAGGCACGCAGGCACGCAGGCACGCAGGCACGCAGGCACGCAGGCACGCAGGCACGCAGGCACGCAGGCACGCAGGCACGCAGGCACGCAGGCACGCAGGCACGCAGGCACGCAGGCACGCAGGCACGCAGGCACGCAGGCACGCAGGCACGCAGGCACGCAGGCACGCAGGCACGCAGGCACGCAGGCACGCAGGCACGCAGGCACGCAGGCACGCAGGCACGCAGGCACGCAGGCACGCAGGCACGCAGGCACGCAGGCACGCAGGCACGCAGGCACGCAGGCACGCAGGCACGCAGGCACGCAGGCACGCAGGCACGCAGGCACGCAGGCACGCAGGCACGCAGGCACACACACACACACACACACACACACACACACACACACACACACACACACACACACATATATATATATATATATATATATATATATATATAATACAAAGAGGGCTTACTCTACAGGAAATATTAAAATTGGAGCTTTCGGGTATAATGTAGCACCCTGACGAAGGGTGTTACAATATACCCGAAAGCTCCGCTTTTAATATTTGTATTGTGGAGTAAGTCCTCTTTGTATTTAATCTTCATCTGGGATCTCTACGTGCTTTGACCCTTCCGGTCTCGCCAGGGACTCCTCTGACCTTCCAAGAAGCCCCTCTTGTGTGTCAAGGGGCCCATTCGGCCTGTTCAGAGGTCTTTCCGACCTGGCCAGGGACTGCACTGTCTGCTGTGTCGCCCTGCCGACATGCTCAGGGGCAGGGGCGGCGGATTGCGGGGCGCAGGGTACCCCCCCTCCCCAGTTGAAAATCCTGAGGAGGTGGGGGGTCGTTTTGCCCCCAGATTGAGCATGCTAAAATCTAGGGGGGGGGGGGCAAAATTACCCTTATGCCCCCAGGATTTTCGACTGGGGGGCATTTTGGGTACCCTGCCTCTCCGCAATCCGCCGCTCCTGCTCAGGGGCCCCTCCGACCTGCCCAGGGGCCCCTCCAGTCTGGCTAGGAACTCATCCGGCATGTTCAAGGGGCCTTCCGACCGGCCCAGGGACCCTTTCGGTCTAGCCAGGGGCCCTCTGACTTGCCCAGGAGCCCCTCCGATATGCCCAGCGACTCTTCTGAGCGGCCAGCGCTGGCTGCTTTGTCGCCCTGCCGACATGCTCATGGGGCCCTCCGACCTGCCCTGGGGCCCCTCCGTGCTGGCAAAGGGCCAATTCGGCATGTTCAGGGGCCCTTCTTACCCGCCCAGGGGTCCTTTCGGTCTGGTCAGGGGCCCCTCCGATCCGCACAGGGGCCCTTTTAACTTTCCAGGGGCCCTCTGGTCTCTCCAGGGGCCCTCTAGCCTTCTAAGGGGCCCTTCCGACCTGGCAAGGGACTGTGCTGGCTGCTTTGTCGCCTTGTGACATGCTCCAAGGGCCCTCCGACCTGCTCTGGGTCCCCTCCGTGCTGACTAGGGGCCCATTCGGCATGTTCAGGGGCCCTTCTGACCCACCTAGGGGCCCTTTTGGTCTGGCCAGGGGCCCCTCTGACCTGCACAGGGGCCTTGTTAACTTCCCAGGGGCCCTCTGGTCTGTCCAGGGGCTCTACAACCTGCTCAGGGGCCCTTATGGCCTGGCAAGGGACTGCGCTGGCCGCTTTGTCGCCCTGCCGACATGATCAGGTGCCTCTCGACCTGCCCAGGGGCCTCTCGACCTGCCCAGGGCCCCCTCTGTGCTGGCTAGGGGCCCATTCGACGTGTTCAGGGAGGCCATTCGACGTGCTCAGGGGGCCCTTTGACCCGCCCAGAGGCCCTTTCGGTCTGTCCAGGGGCCCCTCTGACATGCACATGGCTCTTTTGAACGCCCAAGGGGCCCTCTGGTCTTTTAGAGAGGGCCCTGATGGCCCTAAAGGGCCTCTGAAGTCCTCTAAACTCTCTAAAGACCACGCTTCGCGTGGTAAAGAGCCCATGATACCGCGCTTCGCGCAGTCTCGTCGGCCCCATTTCGGCGCGCTGCGCGCGCCGAAAAGGGCCCTCCTGGCCTCCAGGGGGGGGGGGGGGGGGCGGCCGGCCGCCCCCCGCCCTGGAGGCCCCCCCCCCCCCCCTTGGCTACGTGCCTGTGTGACACGCATTGATAAATTGGGAACTCGTCCACAAACTCGTGCAGGTGCATTGAAGTCGTTCTCAGAAGTCTTGCTCAAAGCATCATGGGTGTATTGCTGTTATCGCATTACTACACATATTCCCAGTGACTTTCGCAAACGTTTGTCGCATTTTCCATATCTAACCACGACCCCCCCTCTCCCCCCCCCCCCCCCTCGCGTCCCTTGCAGACAACGTCGACACTCGGTCCTGTCTGGAGGCGCTACGTGACCTGGTGTCCTCCTGTAACACGTACGTGGACGAGACGAAGGCAGCGGGTGGCGTGGCCAACCGCCAGCTGCTCTCGGACGCCGCCCAGTACGTCACCTACGTGCTGAGGGTGTTTGGAGCGATCCCGGCCGGAGGAGCCGCCATAGGATTCCCGCTGGAGGGCGATACTACCACGGACGTGAGTCCCGGCGAACAGGGCGCGTATCGCGGTGGGGGGTAGCGGTATGGAGGGATGATCTGACCTTATTATTGGTTCTTGTTTCGTGGACATTGTTAGTTGGCTGTTGTTGACTAATGGTATCCATAGTTGTGTTGTATAGAGAGGTGATTAAGTTGCAAGCGCCGTATGACCTTGCCATCACTGTGCTTTGGGTGGATAATAGGTACTCTATTTCGCATTTTGTGTCATTTTGTCGTAACAGGATTTCGCAACTTCAGCGCGCAAGTTTCCTCTGCCTTGTTCACCCCTGTCTGAAAAGCCTGAAGCGTGCCTGACGGGAGCGTCCCGCATCCCTGCCTGACGGGAGCGTCCCGCATCCTCCAGGTGGAGTCGCTGGTGATGCCGTACCTGACTGTGCTGGGCAAGTTCCGTGAGCGCGTGCGGCAGACGGCTCGTCAGCACCAGGTGCCGGCCGTGCTGCAGGAGTGCGACAGGGTCCGGGACGAGGACCTCACAGAGCTCGGCGTCCGGCTCGAGGACAGGGACGGTGAGCTCTTGGGGCGTTGGTAGGTGGGGTGGGAAATTCCAGCAGGAGTTGGGATGCGAGTTTCCTATCAGAAGGGGGTAGAGAGGAACGTTTTAACATGGAATAGCCTTGGAGATAGGACGGCCGCCAGAGGAGGGGAGGGGCTGACTGAGATAGGCTGGTAGCTTGTTCCGCGTCAGAGGATGCCTTTGTTAGATACGCCTTCAAATGGCATCACTCATGAACATGAACGATGATGCGGGACCGACGGTGCACGCAACAACAGGGATATAACTGAAGCACGTGGAGCAGTCTCTCGTAGATTGGGCGGTTGTTAATCTGGCTGATGTGCTTCGTGAGACCAGCTGGTGCTGACTCGTGTCTCCCGTTCCCCAGGAGAGGTGGTTCTGAAGCTGGTGGGACGCGAGGCTCTCCTGAAGGAGCGGGAGGAGAAGGCGCGTCAGGAGCAGCAGAAGCGGCTGGAGAAGGAGCGCCGCCGGCTGGAGCAGATGAAGGTGGAGGAGGAGCGGGAGGCGCAGCGCCGCATCCCGCCACACCAGATGTTCCGCGGGGACACAGACAAGTACTCGCAGTGGGACGATAAGGTGAGATAACCGACTGGGACGGTGTGACCTTTGTCGCGCTTACAGATGGTAGCGGCGTTAGAGCTGGTTTGCGAAGTCGGAAGCGTGTTTGTCATTCATTTTGTCGTGTTTGTCATTCATTTTGATCGGAGTCTCAGCATCTCTCGCTTCGATATAAGCATCCTTGTTTGAAAGCTTTGCGCATCTGGAAATGTGCGATTGAGTTATTGAGATGAATATATATTTGTGCATAATAAGTTGATGATTGCATTCTGACACTCTTTCTTCTGTTATTTTTGCGCGAAGAAGTATCGCCAAAGAGACCATTCATGTTTTGCCTTAAATGTGTGTAAAATTGTCAGTTGTATCATGTGATGTAGGAGTTGCAGAATTTAAGTGGTAGCAAGCAGACGGCTGATCGATTGACCGTTGACAGGGCATGCCGACACACGACAAGGAGGGAAAGGAAATCAGCAAAGGACAGTTGAAGAAACTTCAGAAACTGTATCAAGCCCAGGAGAAAAAATACAACGACTTCCTGGCCTCGAAAGAGTCGTAACCTCTAACGGCTGTTAATATTCTTAGGACAAGTTGATTTGGGGAACAAACCTGTTGTGTTTGTGTTTGGATATAACGTTGAAACTGATCCGAAGCTAAAAGTCATAATTTCCAGCTCATGTATTTTATGAGAATCGTGTACAACCCGTTAAGCCGTTATACTACTTTGTTGGGTTGTGACTTAAACCTGGGTGTGGGGTACCTGCAGTGTGGTAAGTGGTTGGGTGTGCTTGCTGCTCGGTCTCAGTTGTTTGATTCACCGCTGCTTTAATTTGAGCGTGACGGCAAATGAGCCTGAGCTTCCGTGAACAGCTTAACAGGTCGGCTGTCCTTGCCGCGTTACAACAGGTGTAGCCGTGCCTTTTTGCATGGAATACACGCTTCCGACGGTCTCATGGCTTGTTTTAAGGTAGTGTTCTGGATAGGATGATACCGTCTAGACTTTTGGTGCTGGCGAAATGTCTGCCTTCTGGTAATAACCTACGGTCTTTGTAATTGCGTTGGTCGTACATGATTACAGGGTGGCATAGTTTCAAGACAGAATTTGTTGACTGACGACTTTCCTTGCAGCGATATTTTGTAATTATCTGTGCTGCACACAAAATGGGTGCGCTCGATAGTTTTGTTTCGATAATGTTTCCTTAGAACACGCCTGAAGCAGAATATCCTTCTGTTGTGGCGGCTGCAGTATTACTAGTTCAATATTCTGCCGCCAGAGGCGCGACTTAGCTCTGATGAATAACGCCATTTCACGATACCAAACCAGGGCTTCCTCCAACATGTTAACTGGGGGGGGGGGGGGTGAAGCCGCCCCCCCCCCCCCCCCCCCCACAGTCGAGCTGAAATCGGGTCACTGGGGGCCAGGTAATTGTCATCGTGTCGGTATAAAACGACATACTCGAATCGGCGAAAGAAAAAACCTTCAATTGACGCAGATCTAAAGGAAAAGAACGGTTAACTAAGTGAAGTGAATAAGATGGTAATTTGTTAAGAAATACGACTTCAGTTTTAGTGCGGAAAAGTACCTATTCTGACTGGTGTTGACAATATAAGCAATTTCACGATCTCATCCCATGACAGTTACGCGGCATGTTTTTTTTTTGGGGGGGGGGGGGGGCATTCCACGACAAAACGACCATTTTTTTCCCTAATTTGACACCCGACCATTTTTTATTTGATCAAAATGGGTGTATATGGTAATCTTATGCGTAGAAAACGTCTGCCACAATCCTAGACCTCTCAGGTAACGTGTTGTCAAGTTATCGCCTCAGGCATTATTGATAGTTCACTGAGCAAGGCTAACTTTGATAAGCTGTAACTCGGTGCACTATTGATTGCAGTTCCAAAAAAACTATATATTGTTAAAATGACATGAGAAATATTTTGGCGATCTCATTTTTTCAAAACTTTGTGATGTCATGATTTTGTGATCTATTTTTGGATCATTTTTGGTTACCCCTAGCGCCTTGAAAGTCAAAAATATTTTTACGTCAAAAACATCTTTGATCAATTAGCTTCAGTAAAAAAAATGGATGTGGTTCTTTTTATAAGTATTTTATTTATAATTTCAAAGATTATAATTGCATGATAATTGGGAGCAGATTCTGTTCTCTGCCGTAAATATACATCCTAGAGACTCAGGGATAGTCGTAAACGATTCGCCGTGGTTTTAACTGCATTATGTTTACCATTAAACGTGCACATATTCCCAGGGGCGTAGGAAGGAGACCGGAAAAGGGGTGACAATTTGAGTGAACGTGTGTAGAGGTTTCAACCCCTATAACTTGGATGACTTTCAAGAAAATGCCTTAAAATTGTCCAGAACCGTGTTTTCGATGATGCTGAGTTTGAATATTGTTATTATTATTTTTTGATAAATTTTCAAAAATGCATAATTTCGAAAAATAATTTGCAAACAAATTATTTTATTTAAATCTGCATTAATATGTTTTGTTTAATCCTGAAAAAAAAATGAATGATGTCTAACTCAAATTCATCAGATCAATTTTGGAATATCCCCATAAATGTAAAAAATATGCCCAAAAGCACGCCACAATATTGTGACATGCCACATGGTTTTGGGCATTTGTTGTTGACGTTTCTGTTGAAATTGGATGATTATTTGATGAATGTGTTATTGAAAATGGTTAATTAGTTTTTCAGTACTCTTTTTTTTTGCGTAATTGGAAATTTGAAGAGAAACAACTTTAAATATTAGTTTAAAAAATTTAGTTTTATTTTTTTGCCAAAAAAGGAAATGTTTGTGCTCAGAATCATCGAAAACATGGTTCTGGACAATTTTAGGCCATTTTCTGAAAGTCATCCAAGTTATAGGGGTTAAAACCTCTACACGCGCTCACTCAAATTGTCACCCCTTTTTCGGTCTCCTTCCTACGCCCCTGGGAATATTTTGCACTTTATATAGTAACAAATTGCAGTTAAAACCACAGCGAATCGTTTGCGACTGTCCGAGTCTATAGGGTGTATATTTAGGGCAGGGAGCAGAATCTGCTCCCAATTATCATGCAATTATAATCTTTGAAATTATAAATGAAATATTTATCAAAAGACACACATCCATTTTTTTTACTGAAAGCTAATTGATTAAAGATGTTTTTGACGTCGAAAGTTTTTGAAAGTTCCTTGCTCAGTGAACTTTCAAAAATGCCTGAGGCGATTACTTGAAAACACGTGACCTGATAGATACAGGATTGTGGCAGTCGTTTCTACGCATAAGATTACCCTATACAGTATACACCCATTTTTACCAAAATCAAAAATGGTCGGGTGTCTGGCACTGGTCGTTTGGTCGTGGAATGCCCAGGGGGCGCCGGACAGTGATTTGTGATGCTGGACTGATAGCTGGCATTTTTCGACATTCGGTTCGACCATTGGCGGCGGATTGTAGTTCAGGGGGAGGCAAAGCAATCTCCTATAGGCGTCAGAACTTTTTTTAGACTGTGAGCCCTCCCTGTGGTCAGCTGGTCAGAGGCCTAAGGAAGCCATCGGCGGGTCTTGATAAGGTATTTCCAACTGGTAAGAAAGAGGCCTCGGTCAGGCTTTTACAGTGCTCTGGGTCCTATGGCCTCAGTGACCGGCCATATGCCCTCCGGCCGTTCTGAGAAGCATTTCACAGACCTACCTGAGAGCTTGGTCAAACGAGGTCCCAGACGGGTCACAAGAGAACTCGACCGACCTAAGAAGGCCTCGGCTTGTGTAAGGGGGAATTTCATAGGCAGCCTGAGAGTTGCAGCTGGCCGGTTTGAGAGGCCCTGGGCCAAGGCCTAGGAGGGCCTTAGCTAGTCTGAGAGCCTGCGACTGATCCGAGACGGTATTTTCCAAATCTGAGAACTCCTTGTGTCGGTCTGAGAGGCAGGCACGTAGCCAGGATTTCGTCTAGGGGGGGGGGGCGCCTCGAAAGGGCCCTTCCCGAGCGTTGAAAGCCCCCCCCCCCCCCCCTTAAAAAAAAAACGGATGAAAAGGCACGTTAAAAGGATGGAAAATGCAGTATGACAGGGCCATACCAACTTTTACCATCACATGGGCCATACCAACTTTTAGGAGCTGGAGTTAGCAAACTGCTTTATCAACTATGGAAACCAGCGACACCAATTTGGAATCAGCTATACCAACTTGGAATATATTTTAAGCTCAAGACTTGGAACTCTTAAACAAATTGCCGGCGCGAAATTTTTAGTCTTATGCCCTGGATATGCTTTCTCATCAATGCGTCGCATTGCGTATGGTGCGGACCTCTAACATTGCTATATTGTGCGTTTAAAAGTGCGGCAAAGAAGTGTTAAAGTGAATATTTTGCCAATTATATAGGAAAGTAGCAACATAAAACAAATGCACCGAGAAAAGGGCCGATTTTTTCCTAACCCGCATATAATTGCATTTGTAGTTGAATTGCGCCGCGGAGCGGCGCGAAAATTTTGAGTTGTATTCCCTGGACAACTGTATTCTTACTATTGAAAGGCCAACGTCCCTTCAGATCGTCTAGGGGCCCCTCTGACCTTTTCAACGCCTTCCGACCTATTCAGGGACTCATCTGGATCCGCGAAGCGAAAAGACACGATGTGGAGTGTGTGATTGATATATATATATATATATATATATATATATATATATATAAATATATATATATATATATATATAATACAAAGAGGGCTTACTCTACAGGAAACATTAAAATAGGAGCTTTCGGGTATATTGTAGCAACCTGACGAAGGGTGTTACAATATACCCGAAAGCTCCGCTTTTAATATTTGTATTGTGGAGTAAGTACTCTGTATTTAATCTTCATCTGGGATCTCTACGTGCTTTTACCCTTTCGTCTCACCAAGGACTCCTCTGACCTTCCAAGAAGCCCCTCTTGTGTGTCAAGGGGCCCATTCGGCCTGTTCAGAGGTCCTTCCGACCTGGCCAGGGACTGCACTGGCTGCTTTGTCGCCCTGCCGACATGCTCAGGGGCAGGGGCGGCGGATTTCGGGGCGCAGAGTACTCCAAATCCCCCCCCCCCCAGTTGAAAATTCTGGGGGAGGATCATTTTGGTCCCCAGATTGAGCAGGCTAAAATCTGGGGGGGGGCAAAATGACCCTTATGCCCCCCAGGATTTTCGACTGGGGGACATTTTGGGTACCCTGTCTCCGCAATCCGCCGCCCCTGCTCAGACCTGCCCAGGGGCCCCTTCAGTCTGGCTAGGAACTCATCCGGCATGTTCAAGGGGCCTTTCAACCGGCCCAGGGACCCTTTTGGTCTAGCCAGGGGCCCATCTGATTTGCCCAAGAGCCCCTCCGATCTGCCCAGCGACTCTTCTGGTCGGACTGCGCTGGCTGCTTGTCGCCCTGCCGTCATGCTCAAGGGGCCCTCCGACCTGCCCTGGGGCCATCCGTGCTGGCCAGGGGCCAATTCGGCATGTTCAGGGGGCCTTCTTACCCGCCCAGGGGTCCTTTCGGTCTGGTGAGAGGTCTAGTCTCTCCAGGGGCCCTTTAGCCTTCTAAGGGGCACTTCCGACTTGGCAAGGGACTGCGCTGGCTTGCTTTGTGGCCTTGCGACATGCTCCGAGTGCCCTCCGACCTGCCCTGGGCCCATCACGTGCTGACTAGGGGGCCCATTCGGCATGTTCAGGGGCCCTTCTGACCCACCTATGTGCCCTTTCGTTCTGGTCAGGGGCCCTCTGATTCTGCCACAGGGGCCCTTTTAACTTCCCAGGGCCCTCTGGTATGTCCAGGGAGGCCCTCCAACCTGCTCAGGGGGCCCTTCAACCTGCTCAGGGGCCCTTATGACCTGGCAAGGGACTGCGTGCGCTGGCCGCTTTGTCGCCCTGCCTACATGCTCAGGGGCCTCTCGACCTGCCCAGGGGGCCCCTATGTGGTGGCTAGGGGCCCCATTCGACGTGTTCAGAGGGCCCCATTCGACGTGCTCAGGGGGCCCTCCGACCCGCTTTGGGGCCCTTTGCGGTCTGACCCAGGGGCCCCCTCTGACATGCACAGGGCTCTTTTGAACGTCCAAGGGGCCCCTCTGGTCTTTCATAGGGCCCTTTCGATAGTCCTCTAAACTCTCTTAAGACCACGCTTCGCGTGGTCTAAAGAGCCCATTGATACCCGCGCTTCGCGCGGTACTCGTCGGACCCTTTTCGGCGCGCGCAGCGCGCCGAGAAAAGGGGTCTGAGAAGGCATTTCTGTCGGACCTGAGAGAGCCTTCAGGGCCGATCTGGAGGTCCTCTTTTAGACTTCAGAGGCCCTCCGGCGTCCCGAGAGGGCCCTCGGTTGGTCTGAAAGGGTGTACTGAAAGTTTGGTAACGATACTGGCAATAACCTAGTCAACGAAATACTGCGAGAGTAAAAGAAGGGAGGCAAAAACGATACCCACCGTATCACGTGTATTAAGTTAACTGGATCCAGAGCCGGGGAAATCCATGTAGTTCATAGTTGTTGGGTTTGAGTCTTTGGGTTCAGGTGGCTAGGTGTGGTGGATCGAACCCAGGGGCAGTGGAAACGTAGGCAGGGGAGACCCGCTGTCCCCACACTCAAGCAATTGGGGAGACAAACATACGATTTTGCTCCCCATAACATCTCAAGTGGGACCAGCCGAAAAGTATAATTTATAGAAGACAAAGCGGTTAGTAAATAGTAGGGCAATACGCAGGGTCGCATCAGGCATGGCATGGACCTCAGACCAGCACGGGTCGTGTTAAGATCAGTCGAGGGCCGAGGCCCATTTCCAGAGGCGGGGGCCATTGAGGGGGGGGGGGGGGGAGGGGCATCAGGGTCATGCCTCCAAAACGATTGAAATTCGATCGAAACCTACGCAAATTTACTAATATTAAATACAATGTAACACCTTGTATATAAGGGAAAAGTTGCTTTAACTCAGTTCTTAATGTACATTGTACACATAAGCGAAATACGATGATTTTTATTATTTGTGCAAAACTTTTTGTGTTATCTGCACTAAACCCAACTTTTGACCGAGTTGGATCCGACAGTGGCTCTGATTTATTTTATTGTGGTTATATAAAGTTCCGAAGCATAGAAACAATTCACATAACAAATATAAGCTTATGAGGAATTCAAAAACCTTAAGATATATGATGGTGACTTGCACGGTGAATGTGCGTAAAGGACTTGAAGTCGTGTCTTTAAAAACTAACCGGCTTATGACTTCCAAAGAAAAAAAATGAGTCACTTTTTGAGCTATTAAGTATGCTTTACCTTATGGTCATTTATTTTCAATGTTCGATGCGTATCGATGAGACAAACACAATAGTGAAATCTGTTTTACTCTATAATGTTTCTATCAACAGTTATTCCTTCAAAATAATTCGGTGATTTTTAGAATGTTTAAAATTTAATGTATTATCCTGACCTAACTTTTGACCTGAGGCAAATTCTGATGCAACTGTATTGGCAGAAAATTATACTATCTTTCTAACCTTTTTTCGGCGCGTCGCTAACTCGTTTAGTTAACGAGATGTAGACGGTTTTGGCAAGGGCACTCATATACAGCCGAAATTTGACCTTTGGTGACCTCTGGTGACTTCATTATTGACTTGATCCCTAAAAATACCTTTATATCGATGTATATTTTTTATCGATGACCTAAGGCAAAGTAGATTTTGTGACCTCCCAATTTTAGGTGTTTGGGGAAACATGAAAATGCATATAAATCCCCAGGAAATGGCTATTTTCCCAATGTTCACCAGACTCGCACATCTTTTGCAAAATACAAAGATCCACGTGACATTTTTGTCCTGCAACCTCCACGAGGTAAAATCTATTGACCCAGAGGTCATGCGTCATTTTCTTCAATAACTTTTTTTACCGAACCAGTAAGGCGCCGCAGTTGGCGATGAACGAGCGAACGCGAAGTAAATGTACACACCTATGGTGAATTTCAATTCGATCGGGCAAGTAGTTTCTGAGATGCGGGGACAAAAAAAGGGCGCACGTGCGCACGTGCAGAGGCACCCCTGCTATTTCGGATGATTTTTATATTGATGACCTAAGGCGACCCCACCCCTATCGATGACCCCACCCCTGACTTGTTGGAAAGTGGCGGCTGAAAGATCCATAACCACACAACAAATTTGCACACAATCGGACAAGCCGTTGCGGAGCTTTTGCGACAAACACCTTTATACACCCCTCACGCGGCACGCGCCACGCGCAGTGGTAGTTACTCACGTGAGTCGGCTCTGGTCTCAAACAGGGTAGGGTGGACATGGGAAGGGACTACTCAACAAAAAAGCCCGTTTGTCAATCGGACGTGCGGTTGCAGAGATATGAACTTCTCAAAAGCGTCGCCACGGGTCGGGCCGGGCCGGGCCGCTTATATTCAGATTCTTCCCTTATATACTCCACGGAAGGAACATTATTGAAATATCTCACGGGTTCTGGCCATGGGCGTCGCCACCCGAGGAGTCAGGGGCCAGCCCCCCCCCCCCCCCCCCCCCCCCCCGATCCCTCCGGACCCCAAATTAACAGGATTTTAATACCAATATGGGAGTGGGGGTGGGTGGCAACCACCTGGTTGCCCCACCCCCATCCCACCCCACACCCACTCCAAATTTTGTGGCGACGTTCCTGGTCCAACAATCCAATCACACGATCTCCCCTACTCTGCCGTCAATGAGCAATGGTTTAAAGGGTACCTATTGAAATTAATGCTATTTCGGAAATTATTTAAAGATACTAATTTTGGCTGGGAAATGCTAAAACTTAGGAATATCATGGAATTTATAATTGGATTTTTCTAAATTTATCGCCAGGTAAGTATATTTTATTTTAATTTAATACTATCAAGCGAAAAAAATGACATAAAATTACTGAAATCAGAGCGGGCAAAATGTCTTGACTGGGGGGGGGGGTTGGCTCACTGGCGGGAATTTGCCCCCCCCCCCAGTGAACATGTTAAAATAGGCCCTGCCGTTGGGATTTTAAAGCTACAAGTTTGTCACCAGTTAAATTTGCCAATTTTTCAAAGACAAAACATGGTACTGACAGACATAGGTAATAAGGTTTTAAAATATTACCTTGGTGCACTATGTTGCTGCTTTTGCCATGTTGCCGCCTGCTTTGCGGTACTATGACATCATAATGTGCTGCCATATTGTGCACCAGCAGGTAAATATGTTCCTTAGTAAAAGATTACCCTCCCCCCCCCCCCCCGGCACGGCGAGGTTAAGCTAAACCGAGGCAAGGAACAGAGGACTGAAAACCTGAACTACACATACTGGTCGTTTCACAAAACTTCAAAACAGCCATAACAACTTGACAATGATGCTAAATAATCCCACTTAGATGCCCTCCTTCTTTAATCATAGGGCCTTTTTCAGGCATTAAAAGAAATAGTTCACCTTGGAATTTGTTTACCCAACACGATTTGATTATATTTTGTAATACAATTTCTTTTTATATTGTCAAAAATGGCCTTATATCGCGCCGATTCAGGACAGAAGGCAGTAAATTTGTATTGTTTATCAAAACTATATGCATACTCTCTGAGTCAGAGTCCTGACGTCACGCGAATGTAAACAATGGTTCAGCCAATCAGATTCGAAAGTAGTCGCGTAAAGATAGACTCGCATTGGAGATGTACCAACCGGCGGCCGGCGATCGCATGCTAGCACCAACTACAAGCTGATTGGCTGATGGTATAGCCTCTGCCCAGGCTAGAAACAGTACAACATTCTTTCGCCAGCACCGTATTCCTTCGCCAAAAACTCAAATATATTCGGCTGGAGAGTCCTTTCAGTCGAGAAAACTTGCAGATAGGGGTTTCCCAACACGGGCTACAAAACTGCTATCTCAGTTTAAAACTAATGTTGAGGGTAAACTTTTTCCTTTAAAGGGAATGTTTCACCTTTCTGAAAGTTGTCAAATATACGCTGGTTGTAGTAGAAAATATGAAGTAAGTGCTGCTGAAAACGATGGTGATATTTTTCACTCGAAAAGTCTCTTAACTTTATACAAATTAAGTTTTTAGATTTGGGCGAATGACGTCATTATTGAGCTATGTACCGCCGCTGATTGGCTGACAAAGTGGGATTGGCTGAAGAAGTGGCTGTCAGCCAATCAGCGGCTGCACCGGCCTGGAGTGATTTTGCAAATGGTAAATTAAATTGCTTAAAAACGGTTAAGTTTTGGGAAAAATGACCTTAGTAATTTAAACATTTCAATAACGCCCCAAGATAATAGCTATCTCAGTTTAAAACTAATACAAAGGTTCCTTGCTAAGCCTGAGAGGGCCCTTGTCGGACCTAAGAGGCCCTTTCCAGGCCTGAGAGGGCCCTTACTAGACTTAGGAGGAACCTGAGTGGATCTTAGGGGCTATCGGTCGATCTCAAGGGCCCTCGGTAGATATCAGTGGGCCCTCGGTCGATCTCAAGGGGCCCTCAGTCGATCTCAGGGGCCCTCGTTCGATCTCAGAAGCCATCGTTTGATCTCAGGGGCCCTCGTTCGATCTCAGAGGGCCCTCTCTCGATCTCAGGGATGCTCGGTCGATCTCAGGGACCCTCGGTTGATCTCAGGGGCACTCGGTGCATCTCAGGGACCTTCGGTACATTTCAGGTGCCCTCGGTCGAGCTCAAGGGCCCTCGACCGATCTCAGGGGCCCTCGTTGTATCTCAGAGGGCCCTCAGTCGATCTCAGGGGGCCTCGGTCGATCTCAGGGGGGCTCGGTCGATCTCAGGGGGGCTCGGTCGATTTGAGGAGGCCCTCGGTGTAGTTCAGGGGGCCCTCCGTACCTCTCAAAGGGCCCTTGGCTCATCTCGGAGGGCTCTCTGTGTATCAGAGGGAACCCTCGGTGCATCTCAGGGGCCCTCGGTCGGGGTCCGGGGCCATCGGCCGATTTTAGAGGGTCCTCGGTGTATCTCAGAGGGTCCTCGGTGCATCTCAAGGGGCCCGTTGTGTATCTCAGGGGCCCTCGGTGTATGTTAGGGCCCTCGGTGCATTTCAGAGGGCCATCGGCTGATCGCATGGGTCCTCAGGGGGCCCTCAGTCGATCTGAGTGAGCCCTTAGTGTATCTCAGGGGGACCTCCGTGCATCTCAGGGGCTCTCAGTGTATCTCAGAGGGCCCTTTGCGTATCTCAGGGGCCCTTTGGTGTATATCAGGGACCTTCGATGTATCTCAATGGGAACTCGTTCAATCTCAGTGCACTCGGTCGAGCTCGGGGGCCCTCGGTCGATCTCAGGGGTCCTCGGTCGATCTCAGGGGGGGGGGGGGGAGGGGCCTCTGTCGATCTCATGGGCACTGGGTGCATCTCAGGGGCCGCTCAGTGCAATTCAGTGGGCCTTCGTTCGATCTCAGGGGGCCCGCGGTGTATCTCAGGGGACCCTCCGTACGCCTCATGGGGCCCTCGACGCATCTCAGAGGGCCTCCGTGTATCTCAGGGGACCACCGGTGCATCTTAATGGGCCCTCGGTCGTTCTGAGGGGGCCCTTGGTGTGACTCTGGGTTCCTCCGTGCATCTCAGGGGTCCTCGGTGTATCTAATGAGCCCTCGGCCGATGTTAGAGGCCCTCGGTCGGTTGCAGGGGGCCCTCGGCCGATCTCGGGGGCCCTCGCTCGATCTCGGGAGCCGTCGGTCGATCTCAGGGAGCCCTCGGCGCACCTCAGGGCCGTCGGGGATCTCAGGTGTAATTCGCCATCAATGGGTGTCAGTTCTGGGTTAACTTACGGGGAAAAAGTGAGGGGGGGGGGGGGGGGGGGGGCAAAACATATGGTTGGCTCCTCCACTTTAAGAAGTGGGGGAAAATATCCCCCTGGCCCCCCTGTTCCTACGCCTATGAGCTCAAGCCTCAAGGCTTCATATACTGAATGTTTGCAAATCCCTCCCAAGGTATCACACAGCTTTAGCTAATTATTGGGCGATATTCGCTTTTGCACACCTTTATATAGGTACATTGAATATTTTATACTAACTCTACATGTCTAATTTCATCAGAACTGCACTCAAAACAGGGACATTCTCAGTACTTACCTAACAATAATAATTTGTATCGCCCGTCAGTCACCTCAGCCGACCGCCCACAACGACTCCGCCATTACAACTGAAATGGAAACAACGTGGGCGCAGAAATGCGTCAGATACCAAGTTTGCCATATGACGTCATATGTATCTGGTCGACCGCTAAACCCTATCAGGCTCTCACTAAACCTCCGTTCCTGGCAGAGTGCAGGACTTGTATTTGAGACCGAAAGTCGGCCGCGCAGCGTCCGTTTGGGGGAGCAACTCGGCGCAGTGGTAAGATACTTGCCTTCTGTGCCGGGGACCGGGGTTCAATCCCTCGGCGGGCCTCTGCAAAAAGTCTGCCCGGCTCCCCATACCCCTCGGAACAGGGTGAGAGTTACAATTAGCACCTTGGTCCCAAGAGGATACGGTGCTTGGTCCACAAACCAAACCAAATCAGTATTTTAACATTAGTGAAGGAGTAAGACAAGAGCTTCGCTGTCAAAATAGGAGTGACTTAGGAGCAAAATGTGATTTAGATAAGTTAGAGAGCATGACTCGGTCTTTCTTTCAGGGCATGTTGTCTGTAATTCGGCGCAGTATAATTATCTATATAGTCTTTCAAAAATTGCGAGTTATTATTGATTTGTATAGGTGTAAGGGATTCTCCGTCCAGATGACGTCACCATTCCTAAGTCGGATTCGGTCAAATCGCCGGATGACTCTACCTTCGTATAGGGTCTTCCACCATGCGCCATAAACGACGCAATTACACAGGATGCACAGTATAACTGGAATGTGAATGTTCATGCTGAATGAACCGGATTTTCTACTATTTATAGTAGAACTCTCAAATTCCCAGATCGACTGTCCTGACAGTCGATCTCATACTCACTCCATTGAAAATACGCAAGCACCCCGACCCCCACCCCCGGGGGATAAATTGTCTAACTAGATAACTGGCATATATTTTTTCGTTGGCAATATGGGTGAAACTAAATTATTGAAGAGCTGTACCGCAACTGCTAATTTTAAAAATGTTAATGTACATACATGCTGACGTGATGAATATGATGATTAAGTGAATATTACATCTGAAGTGATTTTCACGATCAGTTTTTCTAAGGACATGATTGCTTAGTAAATTTTCCCAGGAATGACATAGCCTTTTGCAATTATTTTTTACTGGCATTTTGACCCCCGAGTACTTCATGGGAAGGAGCATTTTGTCCCCGACCTTATCCATACAGACAGAACACTTTACCACCCCTGACGACACGCAAAACGGTGTCCTACGATTATATTTCCATCCAGGACTAGTAATGTCCGTTTCTAACACCGTCACTCTACTGTCGAAAAACTCCAGTGACCAGTCACGACACATGCTCAGGGGTTCGAGGGCAAATTTCACGCGCATCACGCAGCGCTGAGACTATTTACATGACCAAACTCAAATCGACGCTAAAATACGTCTTCCAAATAAACCTCCAGATCGCAAACAACTAAAAACTTGGCATATGAGGGAAGCATTGCTTCGACGATATTCCCCCGGTTTCTTCGTGCGACGTGACGAAGGTGGTATTAGGTAGTCTACGGTTCGTAGAACCAGGGCTGCGGAGTCGAAGTCGGAGTCGGAGTCGGTCGGAGTCGGCAGTTTTGGCCGGAGTCAGAGTCAGAGTCGGAATCGCTAAAATCTTACCGACTCCGACTCCGGCCCGGAGTCGGAGTCGACTTTTTGACAATTGGCGATTACTTTGGTCGGTAGAATAGTCGTCGGCCTAGGGATATTAACTTTACAGTTTACACCCCTTTTCGAAAGAAAATGAGTGAAAAATGAAACCTACAGTTTACTCGTCTGGCGTTAGATTTCCGCCTGATGAAGATAGGGCAGTAATGTTAACGTCATCTGATGATAATTGGGGTTGTGGATGCACCGACTCTTATGGTCACATGGCGCCCATTTTAACGTCATCGTGCTCGTTTCGTCAAGGAGATTCGAATCATACCATGGTGACCAGGTTACCTAAGTCAAATTCAAAATTTGACCTCAGGTCAAGGTAATTTAAGGTAATGTGGTGAACCAGGTATGTCGTCCTGCGCAATGTCGGATGCGTCTCGACGTGACATACACAGTGGTGCCGGTCTCACGTTCTTATCTTCATTTTATTCAATCAATAGTTATTGACAAAGAAGTGCTGGTCACCTCTGATGACCTCACTCGATATTGTAGGGGTTCACTGAACAATAATTGTACTTGGATGCTCAAAAATGAGCTGTAATAGCATAATCTTAAATAATTATTCTGATCTAATGCGTACCCTCTGATACGAAACCATTTGTATATTCTCTCGTTGACTTATAATGGGAAGGTCACGAAACTGACCTGACCTTAGGTCACCGATATACAAAATCCGAGGTTATAGCAGGGTCGTAGGTAGCAATGGCTTGATTACGTCCTGTGAGTTTCAAGTGCTCAGCCAAACACTGTGGCCAGTGGCTGTGGCGCGAGCACAAAGGATCTAGCTCGCTTGTGTATGTAACTATGTTTAAAACAACCCTGACTTTGTAAACGCTGTTTAAGTTTCCTTAAAAATAAGAAAATATACCAATTTTCGGATTATTTCAGTCGTTTAGGGGCATGGCACGATGCCCCCTTACATCCGCCCTTGAGCACCCAAATGCTTTTTGGAAATCCACACCCTTGAGTCCTGACTGGTAGACTTGGTTGCCGGAGGCGAGGCGGCGGAGAGCGGCGCACTGACTGGCCAGCTGTAAGACATGGCATTGCAGATATTGCTTTCTAGCATGCGGTTGGAGAACGGATATAGGCCGGAGTCGGAGTTGGAGTCGGAGTCGGAGTCGGAGTCGGAGTCGGAGTCGGAGTCAGAGTTGCTAAAATTATGTCGACTCCGCAGCCCTGCGTAGAACTAAACAAATTATCAGAAGCTTGGTTTTCCATGAATCACTGCAAATGAAACCTGTATGTTTCAGGTACATAATCTAGGCCAGAGACAAGGGCGGGCCCAGAAAGGAAAAAACAAAGTTGGTTTGGGGAGCAAATCACAAAAAGTCTCACACATGTATTTTAAATTCACCGGATTCCGCCTCTTTATACATGAAGAGGTGATTTAAAACAAACGTTTCTTAGTAAAAGCTGCCACTGGCGGATCCAGCCTCTCTCCGTGTGTGTGTGTGTGGGGGGGGGGCATCTTTTTGTGGCAAAAAGGTACCCCCATTATTTTCCCTCCGCGGATTTGGGCCGGATTTATTGTGGTATTCGAGCTTAAAAAGTTCACTTGTCAAATTCACAAAAATTGATTTTGTGGATTTTTTCCCGAAAAAAAAATTTGTTGGGGGGGGGGGGCAAAAACACAAAATTTTGCAAATCTGAGATAGCTATTTTGAAGAGAATGTCATTTCCTTTCTTTTGACGTTTTGTTTTGCAATTTGCTTCAAAACTCTATGTTCTACGATTGTTCAAACATTGATAGTTTTCCACCAAAAATGGCATGTCATAATGTCATTAAAACGTCATTATCTCCCAAAATACTGCATCCATTTCATTGGAATTTGGTGAGAAGACGTGGAATTGATGCAGCATAAGGTACTGAAAATCTAACGTTGATATCTGTCATAGTTTTCAAGTTATTGATAAAATTTGGGAGGGGCAGATTCTGCCCCCCACCAGCGGGGCGCGGGTTAAGTGTCACCGGGGCTGCTTGAATTGCATCAGGTGCGCTGTTTTGTCTATCATTGAAAGAAAGGAATACATACAAGCTTCAAATTCAATCACTCGCGAGAAAAAAACTTCCGTTGTCATAAAGTTTTATCCTAATATCATTGTGTTTTTTTCTCAAGTTCCGTGCAGGGAACGCGCGAGGGCATACTTGTATTGAATGGGGCATTCCCAGATTCCTGTGGTGGTGGTGGTGGTGGGGGGGGGGGGGGGCATTTGCCCCTGTTGCCCCCTGGATCCGCCAGTGCCAGCAATTACCGCCAAGAAGAGCCTCTGCCAGACACTTAATGGAATTCATTTTCCCATTTTCCAAATTTGTATAAGCAGTTGACAAAGTTGTGTCATGCCGCGAAGCGGCGCGAAATTTTCCGTTTTTTACTGTGGATAGCTGGATTTTGACTGCTGCAAAATCAATTTGTACGATTTTACGATAAATCGGGAACGCGCGGGGGATACTTGTATTGAATCCCCCCCCCAGATTCATGGGGGGCATTTCCCCCTGATGCCCCCCCCTTGTATCCGCCAGTGAAAGCTGCTTAGAGTTTCTTTTGAAATAGGAAACGTGACAATTTGTTTGCCGATTTCAGGCGGTGTGGGAGGCTTGGCCGCTTTGCTCCCTCAATTAGATCCGCCAGCGGCCAAAACATTGGGGGGGGGGGGGTGGTGAGGGTAAACATGGGGGGGAGGGTACCATTGGGGGGGTGAACTCAACATTGGGCCACCCCAAAGGTATATAAATCGACACCTATGACCATATAGGTAGTAGGTACACACGCTCATATCATTTAAAACAGCAATATCAAATCATTGTACAGGCAATTCACCTCCTCTTCCCTCGCCTCGCCTGTTTCTGCCACCGGTTTTGGGCCGGGTCAGGCGCCAGCTGTGCTAACCTGACCCGGCGGCAGAGGTCACGACCTAGGACGGGTCGGATGCACTGGTGCCGGGCGGCCGGCTGGTCGCTCGGCGTCTAGTCGCTCGTTGATGCAGGGCGGTGGTGCAGTGAGACGCGCGATAGCGCTAGCGATTGGTGTGGCGTGAGCGTCTGAACAATTTGAAAACGCTGAGACTACCTTTCAATCATTCGAACTGAAAAAGTGACCACCTTAAATCTGAGATTGTCTACCTGACAATGAGGTGAGAACTGAGAAACGAAAATTTGTGTAAAATAGTGAACATCAACTTACAGAGATACGGCGACCAGAAAGGACTGAAAGGTACCACTAGGTAAGCCGGGTCTCTGAACCGAACGTGACATTTTGTATTCCACTGATGAAATAATTAATTTTCCTATCTTCCCTTTTTCGGACATGACATTATTGCATTCGATTTGCGCTTCGCTGAATATTTCCTTTTCAAAATATTCGCCCTTCTGAATTTGTATCAACTCAAGTCTCAAACATCAGCTGATGAATTGTACAGACCTGCCGTAGGCAGACTGACGCGGCTATACGCCTCGCCTCGCCGAGGAGAGTGCGCCTGGTTAGGTATCTGTGAAATGGCTCGACCACAAAACAAAAACGGTTACAGCCTCTACGACGGTGCCCAGGGGCGTCGTGTCCTGAAAATGATTGGTAGGCCCCCAATGCTACCTTTATATATGTTAAGGTCATTCTTACTAGTGATGTAAATCGGAGTCCAAATTATTGGACGTCCGAAAATAGTCCGATTCCGATTTGGACTTCCGTCGGTCAGGCACAGATATTTTGGACAATTTTCGGTCAAGATCACAATTCAGCATTTGCCTACCTTACAGGTCTGTACACCTTACAGGCAGTTAATTGGATGATCCTCTGATGTTTTCCAACAAAGTGTGGTATTACTGGTGTATTTAAATGGGAAATTGAAACAAAGATGATGTGATGGTAATTGTGGACACGAAATAAAATAAAACATCCCTAATTGCCATGCATAGGATGTTCTAAAAATTGGACTATTTTCGGACTCTTGGCCTCATCGGACACTTTTCGGTCGACATTGTCATATTGGATCGGACTTTGGATCGGAATGTTTTGGAAAATTTCAGAATCTTACACCACTAATTCTTACCATGCAACGCCATAGGCCTAATGTTAAAATGTGAGATTATTGGTAGGCCCTGGCCCTACCAGGCCTATATAAAGCGACACCCATGACGGTGCCGCTACGCGTTAACAGGCGGACCAGGCTTTAGAGGTCGGATGTTTTAAGTCACAAACTTACTTATTCGTCTTCATTGCATGACTATTGACCGGTAGCATTGACTTACCGCATACTCGAGATTCAGTGACATCCGTGGCAGGGGCGCAGCCAGGGGGAGGGGATATGGGGGCTAAAGCCCTCCCCCCCCCGTCGCGGCTCAGAGGGGCCCATCTCGGGTCTGAAAGGGGCCATCGTAGACTCAGAAAGGGACCATTTCAGGCCTGATAAAACCAAATTTAGCCTCCGAAAAAAGGGAGCATCTCAGGTCCAGAACAGGCCCATATCAGCTATCAGGCCCGGGAAGGGCCCATCTTAAGTCCGGAGAAGGCCCATATTGGGCTCAGAAAGGGCCCATCTCATGTCTGGAAAGGACCCATCTTAGGCTCTGAATGGGCCCATCTCAGATTTTAAAAGGGCCCATCGTGAACTCAGAAAAAGCCCATCTCAGGTTTGGAAAGGGTCCATCTTAGGCTCAGAAAGGGCCCATCTCAGGTCTGTGGAAAAAAACATTTTAGGCTCTGAATGGGCTCATCTTAGGCTCAGAATGGGTCCATGTTAGGCTCTGAATTGGCCCATCTCAGGTTTTGAAAGGGCCCAGCGTGAACTCAGAAAGGGTCCATCTCAGGTCTGGAAAGGGTCCATCTTAGGCTCAGAATGGGCCGGTCTCAGGTTTTGAAAGGGTCCATCGTGAATTCAGAAAGGGCCCGTCTCAGGTCTGAAAAGGGCCCATTTTAGGCTTTGAAAGTGAGCAGCCTGCATCTCAAGTCCGGAAAAAAACATATCTGCTCTTAGGCCCGGGAAGGGCTCATCTCAGATCCGGAGAGGGTCCATCTTAGGCTCAGAAAGGGCCCATCTCAGATTTTGAAAGAGCCCATCGTAAACTCAGAAAGGGCCCGTCTCAGGTCTGGGGATGGTACATTTTAGGCTTTGAAAGTGAGCATCTCAGTTCCGGAAAAGACCCATGTCTGCTCTTAGGCCAGGTAAGGGCCCATCTCAGGTCCAGAGAAGGCCCGTATAATTTGGCCCTGAACGGATTTTTTTTAAGGTCTGGATAGGACTGGGAAGGGCCCATCTTTGAGCTGGAGAAGGACAGTTTCGGTAAATTCGGCCCAGAAAGGTCCCAGGACTGGTTAGGGCTCTCTTACCCTTGAACTCAGACATGGCATGATCGATGACGGCTCACATGCAGACCAGAAAGGGCCCATCTCAGATCTGGAAAGGGCCCATCAAAGTCGTAGAAAGCTCCCCCTGTCTTGAGTCTGGGAATAGTCCAATTTAGGCCCGGAAAGGACCCATCCATCTCAGGTCTGGAAAAAGCCAATCAGAGGTCTTGAAAGGACCCATCTTTAGACCAGAAAAGGACCATCATCGGCGCAGATGCCTGATTCCTCAGAAAGCTGCCCATCTGGCATCTCGGGGGGGAGACAAAGGCCCATTTTGCTCAAATTGGAGGTAAAATTCCCCCTGCCCCCGGGGCCCCGGGCGTAGTGGGTTACATTAGTCATGCGGCGTCAGGCGTCAGCAGTGTCGGGGGACGGGGGACGGGGCATTGACAAAAATATAAATAAATACAATAAAAATGAGCTGGGGCAGAACAAAAGCCTTGGTCGAATGAATACTGGATCCGCTTTTGTCATCATGATTCGTGATCCCATTGTTTTTAAGATTTGTGTGAGGGGTTTTGGTAATTGGTGGTATCTAGTGGTGGCGGAGGCGGGGGAGGGGGCAGGAGGGACAAGTTGCCCCCCTACTCCAGCCGAATTGAACATTAACCTTTTGGCGTTGCATGAAAAGAATATGCTTCCAAAAATTAACTCCCCCCCTAACTCTATGAAGAGCTTCCGCCGCCCCTGATGTTGTCACCCCCTCTGCCCCTTCCCTTGCTAGACCCCACGGCATCACTAGCGGATCCAGGGGGGGGGGGGGGGCAAAGCAGCAATGGCATCGCCACTGCCCACAGGGCACAGACCAAATCAAATTACGAGGGACAAGTACACAAGTACACATGTACTTTAAAGGGAGATAATCACCCTTTTCGACAAAAAATGGAGTTAGCACCTGAAATCAATAGACGAGGCCAAAATATGATGTGAATTCATCACATTTTGCATATAAACATTCCTACTGAAAGATATTGGCAGTTTCCTACTGATAAGCGATCCACGCTTATATCGGTCGGTACTCAGCAAGTCCTCGATAACGAATTCGGTAAATTAGCCTCCCTACGCATTGTTATTTATCATGAAGGTATGCAATATGTTTCCTGCACTCTATCTTTTGCGAAAATGTGCCAAAATTTGTATGAACAATCAACAATCATTTAAAAAAGGTGCATTGAAATCGGCAGTTTAGCTTGGCACCGGCCGGCCGGTGCCAAGCTAAACTACGGCGACCTATTTAGTGTCGGCGATTTGTTTACAAGTGCCCATCCAACAACGTTGAACAGATTGATGCAAAAGCGCCAGATGCTGCGCTTTCCAATAGTGGAGGGAAAATACCGATCATTAATTTTCCCAAACTTCCAACTTTAAATTAGGGAATAATATTTTTTAATTCTTAAATTTATATCGCAACATTTGAATACCATAACGTTAGCCAAATAAGTTGTTGCTAACAAAATAAAAAGGAGATTATCTCTCTTTAACATGGGACCATATTAGGGATGGATGCAAATTACAAATTTTTTAATAAATAAAAAATGGGGGGGGGGCATCAGCCAATACTAAGGGGCCCACTTCGGTTACCCCCCCCCCCCCCACCCGTCGCAAAATCCTGGCTGCGCCCCTGATCAGTGGTCAAAAAGAAATGTTAAAAGTGATATAATATCCTTTTGCCACAAAATATACCAATGTAACCGTTTGCACAGTCTGTCTCTTCTCCAATGTGCCTTGCAGTAGCGAATACTTCGAATTCGCAGTACCTGAATGTAACTCCACTTCCTCTCGGCTCTCCAATCGCCTCCTTCCTATTCTCCAGTAAAACGCCGCCATCTTGTCTACAAGTTTATTCACTACGCTCACCACTACACGGAGAACACAATAATATGGCTTACCGGCGACGGCACGGTCGAGGAATGACTCTACAACGGGTACAGGCTCCAGCATTGCGCTCACGCCACGTTCGTACAGTCTCAGACATGCCGCGCGCTGCTGGGGCCCGTCCGCGGTGGCCCCGCTCGGCGCGCGCGGGGCGGACCCTGCGCCCTGACCCGTGACCGGTCACGGGTTGATGGCGCCGCCACCCCCACTCCCGGGTGCCGGGAGTTACTTACAATGTCAATACCTGAGTTTGGTTCATCTGAGGTAGGTGTGTGTATGCGAGGCGTTCCTCGGGTCGGGCCGGCCGGTCCTGACTTGACAATAAATAGGCTACTGCGGCCCGGCCGGGGGACCCAGGTCGACCTTGACCTGAGGCACGGGCGGCCAGCCGGCGCCGCCCGCCCGCGCCCCGGTCCTGTCCACGGGTCGCACGAATGACGGCGGCGCGCGCCCCTGGCCGCACCCCGATCAGTTTCCCCGACAACGCTCTCGTTCGCATTGATCCCGAAAAAGCATTCGACGTACCCGTGGACAAACAAAACAACGCGCGCACGAACAAACTAATCAAGACGGTGTAATCACTACGTCCCCGGCCGCGGCTCGGCGCCACCGTGACGTCATCACATGCGGTGTGACGTCACAGTGACCTCGGGTCACGGCCGGCGCCCGGCGGCTCTATCGGGCAGACCCTGTGGACGCACGGCCGCCTTCATCGACTCGACTCGAGTCAGCGGACGGCCGTCGACGATAACACAAAAACCAAACAGCGAAGCGCGAATCCACGCGCCGCGAAATATCACGCAGAAGCCTCTCCGGACGCACCGTCCCGGCGGGAAGCAGCGACGGAAATAAAACAATAATACCACTCACTAAGCGATGAACTGGTCTGTGATGGGGCGCTCGAAGCTCGGTGTCGCCTTCTCTTCTGGCTCGGCAGCGACAGTGGAGGTAGCTCGACGACTCATTGGAGCAGGCGGGTGAGGTATAAAGTGAGGTGGGGTGAGGGTGGGGTGGGGTGGGGTGTGGTGAGGTGAATCCGAAACCCCGTCAATGATTATTGCAGCACCAATGACGTCATCACCGACGCGGGAATATTCGCGTGATTAACCCCGGTGATTACCCGAGAGCCGAGCGATCCGGTTGCCATGGCAACGCACCGCGTGTATCGATGAGTGTGCAGCACTTGTGGTAAGGGATGAGTGCGTGTCTGCATCGCCCCCGCTCGGTATGCGCAGTGCCACAAATGCCGTACAAACGCTGCGGGGGCGTGTTGCGCGCAGCGACCTCGGTGCGGCGATTTCGGCGCTTTAAACGGCGGAGTCGCCGTCCGCGGTCGCTACCCTTTGCCGTCTATGGCGGCCTTGCACGGGTTATTGATGGAGCCGAGATGATTGGGCCGGATGTCGGCGAGCGGGGGCGGGGGCGGCGGCTCGAGACGGCACCCCACGCCAAAACGTGGCCGCTTTGACGGGTGACGTCACGATATGTGACGGAGTGTGTGACCAGGGATAAACCCACCCAGCAAAAAAAACTCGGTGACAGGACTGAGCAAGCGGGGGCTGGGGTATGAGACACGACGTTTGTGACACCGCGTAAAAGCTCGCTACGTTTGTACTCTTCTCGTCATGACAATACGGTGACAAACGAGCCGAAATGGCAGCTCAGTTTGGCACGATGAATCGTCACATTGGCGTGACGCCTGCCGCGCCACTGCGACTCTCTATCGACGTCAGATCAATGGAGGTATAATGGACGATGCCAAGTAAAACGCGAGGAACGTGAGCACTGACCAGCAAAATGTCTTTTGTAAATACGTGTCTGGTGAAATTGAGCCGGCACCCAACACGAAATCAACTCCACTCACTTGATACATTTTCCGGTCCCTATTTGGTAAGTCCCACGCACTCTTCCCCGCGGCCCCGATATGGGAGAACCAACAAACTCCCTCCCCTCCGATGCCTCGATATGGGAGGTCCCGCTCTCCCCTCGCGTTAACCCTTTCGCTCTAATTGGTGCCCCGTTGCCAACATGGCGGCGCGGGGCGGGGCTAATCGATGACGTCACCGCGGGCGCTCCTGCCGCCCGTGTAGTTGCTAATTGATGCGCCCGTTAGCGTATAATGGGCACTAATTACATGCCGCGAAGGGACCAGCCGCCGCCCACCCCACCTCCGCCTCGCCTCCGCCCTCCCCCTGCCTCCGCCTCGCCTCCACCCCGTCCCCCCTCCTCGCCACCACCGCCACCGCCGCCGAAAGAGGTGGATGGTTCTGAACTGGCTCGCTAAAAACGGAAACGGTTCTCCCGCGGCAACGCCTAAAGTGGGGACCGACCGCTGCGTCCCGCGAGTTCCACCCCACTGATGAGAGTTTGATGGTGCATTAATAGGACGCAATTATTTACAACGGGTTGGGTGCCATCTGCCGACCGACGGAAGGCTGACATTTGAAGCGGCGGTGACCTATGCCTGTCCCCCCCCCCCCCCCCCCCTCCACCGTCACCACGGTTGGCACCTGCGCGGACATGGGCGCGAAACAAAGAGTTTGAGGGGGTCAGTCTCCAGCCGGCCGGCGGAGAGGGAGGGGGGGGGGGCTCGGCTGGTGGAGGGCGGAGGCGCCGCGGCCGATACGGGCAGACGTGATAGGCGCTGATGGCCTTGGCGAGCCGGCTGGGTTGTGCCGATAATTGCGCCACGCCGCATCGAGTAGCAGTGGACGTCGGGAATTGGCGCTGACGGACCTCGAAATACTTTACGGACCGCAATTTGTGACTATTGCTAACGACGGCACTGCCACAGAACTGCAAAAATATTGCAAATTGACCAGCATCCTCACTTAAATTCAACCCCACCGACTTCGGAAGTGAATAATGGTCCCAGCGGTAGACACCAAATGACCGATGACAAATTACTTCCCCATACGAATTACATCCCATGGAATTACCAAACCACCCACCCCTTTCCCCTCCCCATCCACACCCCGGCCCACCCCAGCTACCCCAGCCTTCCCCCACCTGCCCCGCCCCACCCCGCCCGGCCCCACCCCGCTGGCCTGGTAATCGCTCCGTTTCTGCTCCTGAATGAGTTTAATTGGCGCAGCATTCATACCGCTGAGCCCCGAGGCGGCGGAAAATCGCTCCCTTCCGCCGCGCCCGTTACCGGAAGAGATCGTAATAACCCCACCGCTCGCGAGCCGCCGTCGCCGTCCACGACGCGACGACAGTCCGGTCACGTGACGTCACCGGTTAGACGAGCCACAAGGTCACGTGACTTAATGGCTCAGGTGAATAAAAGGACGACAAGCGGCTGCATAACATCGCAAATATCTGAACTCGTGTCATGAAAACCAACACAGAAAGATAGTTTTGCATTGCAGTCTGTCGAACCTTTGGCTCGTGACAACTTCCGATGCAAACATATAATTACTGTACTGTTTCTCACGACCAACCTTCCGATGTTTCAGACATGATGCAAGACATTATGTCCATTTTTCCACCTAAGCCAACCGACCCGATATAACGCAAAACTATCGGAGCGCACTGACGTCTCTCTCAGCCCGCAGTGAACCGCTCTGGGCCGGACAGGACCGCCAGGGCCGGACAGGACCGACCTGAGCCCAGAGCGGCTGATTGCCTATCTGTGGCGACTTGCGTGCGGCCTGTTTGCTCAGAGTTTGAAATAAAACGATAAGCCTGCGCAGTGCACACACCGCGCGCTCATATCGCAGGCGCAGTCGTAAAACCCGTTCCCGATAGGAGTTTATCGGCGCGCGAGGCCTACCGAACCGCGTGACCTGCCCTCCGAGCGCCTCCCCGACCGCCGCCGCCGCCGCCGCCGCAGCTGCTACGGCTGCTACGGCTGCTACGGCTGCTACGGCTGCTGCTGCCACTACCGTGGCAGCTTACACGACCCCAATGGCGGCCCGACGGCCCGACAGACGTCGTATGCAGATGCGACGCTGGGGGGGGGGGGGGGGGGACGGAGGGGAGACGAGGCATGGACAATGAAGCGGTGCCCCCTCCCGTTGCTGCCTGCGCCGACTGCAGCCGGTCCGAATGGCTGATGGCAGGCGGATAAATGGCGCTCACTGGATGGGCTGGGCTGGGCCTGTCGCGTCGTCTACAAAGTACAGCCGGGATGGCAGAGATGTGTCTGCGATGGGGGAGGGTACATTACCGGCCGGTGGATATCTGGTATAGGATAATGTGGCGGGGGTAATGGTTTTCTGGATACATAACAGGCGCATATATGGGAGTGACCAGGCGCGAAATGATCTGCCAGATGCAATGGCGTTCTCCGCTGTGATAAAAACCAGGCGCAATGCGCGGCCGGTGCTTTGGTCCGTCCCGTCCCGCCCAACGCGTCTCCCGCAGAACCGTCTATGTCCCGCCTAGCGCAATACATTTCCCGCAGTCCGCAGTGTTCTGAGGGACTTGAGGGTCCCTTGCTGCTCAATATCGCTCCCAGACCACACAACTCAGACCCCCGCGACAGTCCCAGCCAGTTAATGATACAGCTGTCTTCCCAGCAAACCCCCACCGCGGGCCACAAAACCTGCCAGGGAGTCATCACCGCCGACTTACTGCACCGATCACTTCACCCCTGAACGCCACTCAAAGCTGGTATGACCGCCCGAACCAGCCTCCCTGGGCGATGTTTGTTTCTGCGGCCTGTCATTGGCTAGCCACTGGATCGACCCAACCCGATCTGCCGTCTGATTGGCGCGTGGCGGCCACAATCAAAGGGTGCGCGCGCCTATGTAACCTCCTTTATCCCAACCCGTTGCCGCGTAGGGGATCTGTTTTACGGTGTGCCTCGAACCACACGCTGGCCGGCGCAACGGTTCGTCGCGACTAATTTCGTCCTTTTCAGGCGGCCCCACCCTTTCAGCCGGATGAAATAGGCCGAATTAACCCGACCCCTGACCGAGTGGCCGACAAAGGCCCGCTGTTGTCGGCTGGGAGGGAAGGGGCGAAGGGACGATAGGGGTGGCGGCGGGCTCGTGCCAGACCGCGAGACGGGCCGCACGCGCCAGGCGGGGATGACGACCTTCAGAACGGGAACGGGGTCCGGGAGATGACTGGTTTGTGTGGGGTGGAGATGGTTGATCGGCGAATTTTCCGGGTTTAGGCAATTGGGGGTGCTTGCACTAAAAGTTGTGCTAAGCATTGTGAAAGAGTGTGTGTGTGTAGAACAACAGCAGTTTAACAGTCGTTCACTATTATCATAAGGGATAACCTATCACAAACTTGCCACCCACGACCGCTGGACGAGGAATTCTGTCGACCATTCCCTGACCAGGGCGTCAAGAGAGCGTGATACTGTTCTAGCACTGAAACTCCAACACCAGAAACTAGCCTCCGCCGGCCACCGGAACCACCCAGCCTACCAGTCACCGGTGGTCGGGCTGTCACCCGTTCCCAGCTCCCGTAGATAAATCACGTGCGGCGCGCTGCGGTGTTAATGCCGTTTTGATGCGGCTGGCGGCCTGACGGGCGGGCGGCCCATTGGCGGCTCGCTTTTTTACGAGCACCGCCGCCTGTTGATACAGTGCTGAGTGAGAGAGTGTGAGTTGTTTGACACATGTACGGTGAACCGGAGGTGATCAGGGGGAGGAGAGGGGGAGGGCGCCCAGGAGGGAGGGAGCCTGCCTGGAAGGAGGCTGAGATCAACGTGAACCGTCCACTGCCGAACCTGGAGAGAGGGACGGAGAAGAAAGCGAGAGGAGAAAGAGAGGAGAGCGAGAGCGAGAGCGAGAGCGAGAGCGAGAGCGAGAGCGAGAGAGAGAGAGAGAGAGAGAGAGAGAGAGAGAGAGAGAGAGAGAGAGAGAGAGAGAGAGAGAGAGAGAGAGAGAGAGAGAGAGAGAGAGAGAGAGAGACGACACCGGCGCCGCTCGCCTTACCCACCAACATGCCGACAAAACCCGTAATCAGTTACCGTCACACTGGCCTCAGTCGGATCCTGCGCTCCGCACTCCCCCACGCACACCACGCACACCACGTACACTCACACACCACGCCTGCACGCGCAACTAGTCACATGACAACGACCACGTAACAGCGTACTGCGCGGGCTGGCGCGCCGCCGAAGCCAGGCGGGAACACATAACACCGGCCGAAGCCAGGCGGGGAACACATAACACCGGGGAACATCTACTAACTATACGGAGAGCACTCACAGTGACGCGGCCGCCGCGGGCCGGCGGACCCGTGGGCCACTGTAGAATCAGCTCGCACTCTCCCTAGGACCCTCCCAAGGACCACAGGTGGAGATTGACGAAAATTCGCTACGTGATTACGAAGTTTTGGATTTATGCTGTTGGAAAATACTTGAGAGAGTATATTTATTTACCAGAAGCGCTCAAAGTACATGAGGTAAGAGAGCTACCCAGAAATAAATACCTTCCTGTGTTTTTTTATAGCACGAAACCAAATGTTTCCGTAATCACGAGATGCATTTTCGACATTTCTCCACACCCATCCCAACGACGTCATGACACTCCCAATGACGTCACGAACGACTCTAAATGCCGTCACCCTACCCGGCGGTGGCAGCTCTGGCGGCCTTGCAAACCGCATCCCACGTGCACGACACCTACACACAGCCCGCGTAATGCGCGATGCCTGCTTTTGACTCCACCTCCCTGAGCGGTTGGAATTGGCTGACGCAGCTCAACCGAGCAGCAGCTCCGTTCGAAGCTCCGCTCGGACCGCCGAGACTAGAGCCGCGAGCTATTCGGCGCCGGCGGGGAATTTTGTACATTTGAGGGGGAGCTGAGAGACGCCGATCGCCGCTTCAGACCTTTGCTAATTTTTCAGAATTTTGATAAATAATGTTAAAATTAAAAAAATTATGAAGAAAATCGGAAACATTTCAAGTAATTTAGCACAAAAATAGCACGCCGCTTTTGGCTTTTCCAAAAGATGGACGACATAGTTTATTGTCTGCAAAAGTTTTGTACCGAATACTCGTTCTCTGTTCTTTATATCTCCTCTCTCTGTGCGTGAGGTGTTGGGCATTTGTGCGTAGCGGCGCGGCCCGGCCGGTCGGGCAGGCAGCCCGCAGGGTGCGGCCGACGCCCGCCCGACCGGCCGGTCGCGCTCCCACGCACATGCGCGCGTAACACTTCCGCCAGGGCCAGCAACCGGCGCCGAAAATAGCCACCCGGGTCAGCGTCCGAGGCGCCACGCAGTCACTTTCACCGCCTGCGTGTGCGTGAACCGCGGCCGGGATGCGCGCCAACGTCCTCCGGCGGCGCCGGGTGAACAACCGCGCCGCCCGGTCACGTGACCACCACCACCGGCGGCGGCGACCGTCACGTGACCGGCGCCGCGGCGTCGCCCGGGGCTGCCCGGGGCCGCGGCGTGGCGTTCCGGTCGCGTCACCCCGGGCGTGTCACACTCGACAGCAACTGTCCAAGTCGTGCGGCGACGCTGATCATTTATTAACGGGTCAGAAGAGCGCCAGAGAGTGCCTTGGGTCTCCCGGCACCGGACGGTGCGGAAAAAGCGGCGGCGGCGGCGGCGGCGGTGGAAGCGGCGGGTCCCCGCGGAGCCGCCTCCACCGCTGCTGCCGCTGCCCTGCATATAATGCCCGATCGATTAACTGGCAATACCGGCAGCCGGCGCCGGACGCCGAGGGACCCGCCGGCCGCGCCTCGCCAGAGAGAGAGAGAGAAAAAAGAGAGAGAGAGAGAGAACGAGAACGAGAACGAGCCGTCAGATAGGCGGCGTGCGATGAGTAATGGCCGACTGATGGCCGCTACGTCGGCGGCGGCGGCGGCGGCGGCGGACCGACCTGGGCGGGGCCGCAGCTGGCCGCCGCCGGCCAACGTCTCCCAACTCCCAGGGGCTCAATCGATATAGCGCGAGGGTGCCTCGCCCGTCGCACCCGACGCGCCCGACGCCGGCCGAAACTGGGGCGAGATGGCTCCCGGCCGCGGTCTGGTCCGCGGTCTGATCCGCGGCTCCGGTCCACGGTCCGACCGACAGCAGGGGAGTCCGGACAGCCGGACCACCGGACGGTGGCGACTCGTGTGTGTGAGGTAGAATCTAGGAACATGCTCATCTGTCAACAAAATACCCGTGGGTGCGGCAGGGCCGCGACTGCAGCAGCTCTGACGAAGCTCACGCGTGCAAGAGCGTGCTGGGCTCGGACAGCGCGTCTCCGCTGCTGTCGACCGAAAGCGGCAGCGAGTCGGCGCGCCGCTCCTCGACGTCGTCGTCGCTAGCGACGGATCGGCGCACGCTGAGGTCTTCTGGTTCGGTTTGTTCCGGTGGTCCGCCGGCACCGAGCGCGTAGGGTGAAGTTACGGTGGAGGTGAGCGGCAGAGGTCGCACCAGGCGACGCGTCTCCTTCTGCTTGCGTTCACGACGCCGGTGCTCGTCGGTCGGCCGGTCGTCGCTGCTGCCACCCGAGCGGAGCCTCTCGCCGCTGCTCGCCTCTGAGCGAGTCTCCGAGTCTGCCTCGACGAGGGGAGGCGTCGAGGCAGACTCGCTCCGCTCGTCGCCGGCGAGCGGAGGCGGCGGCGAGCGCTCGGCGCTGAGCAGGCCGAGTGGTATCAGCGGCAGGACAGGCGCTGGCGCCGCCGCCTTGGAGCACTTGTGATGATTCAGGTGGTGGCGACGCCGGAACGTCCCGAAACAGTTCTCGCACTTGAACGGTTTCTCGCCCTTGTGGATCAGCATGTGCGCCTTGAGCTGGTTGCTGTCGGAGAACTTGGAGTCGCACATCTCGCAGGCGTATGGTCGCTCGCCTGTGTGCACGCGTAGGTGCCTTCGCAGGTTCGCCACCTGTACGAACTGCCTGTCGCAGTGCGCGCAGTGGTACGGTTTCTCGCCCGTATGCAGCCGCATGTGTGTCTTGAGGTGATGATCGCGTGTGAATCGCTTGTGACACTCCTTGCACTCGAACGGCTTCTCTCCCGTGTGCGTGCGCTCGTGGTTCTGCAGCACGTGCTTGTAGCCGAAGCTGCGGTTGCACACCTGACAGACGAACACCTTCTCCCGGCCACCCTCCTTACCGTTGGTCTTCTTCTCCGGTGGTCTCGAGGTGCCGTTACCCGGTGGCGACCCGATGCTGGGTGACGGTGAGGTCCCCCCAGCCAGCTCTTGTGCTAGGGAGTAGGGCGCTAGCAGGCCGGAGCCCGGATGCTGGAACGTACTGCTAGTCACCGCCGGCTCCGTCTTGGGCGACGTCTGGATGCCAGAGTCGTCCAGCTTGGCCGGGTGCGGCAGCCCAGGCGAGCCTCCTAGGAACCTTGCTGCGCTGCTCTGTGCCGCGAATTTGGACCAGGCCAGCAGCGCCTCTCGCTGTTGGAAGCCCAGCAGCTGACTGGGCGTGCTGTGGGGCGGCGGTGGCGCCAGGTGGGGCGGCAGCCGGCCAGCAGCCGCCGCCGCTGGCCCAAGCAGCGCCTGCTGGTACTGCATGTGGCTGGCCTGCTGGGCGGCCAGGCTGGCCATCAGGGCGGCTTGGAGGGCGGCCGGAGGCAGCAGGCCGCCGTGCTGGCCCAGCAGGCCCAGGTGGGCGGCCGGCAGGTGTTGCAGCAGGCCCATGTCGGGCAGCGGGGGCGGCGGACTGCTGGCGCCGGGCCGGCCCACCTCCTCCATGGCGGGGACCTCCTCCTTCATACCACCACCAGTCCACGCCAGTCCCGAGCTGTGGAACACGAGCACACACGGGGTTAACTATGGTGACTCCTCCTTCATACCACCGCTGCAGGCCGACGGCGACGCCAGTCCCGAGCTGTGGAACACGAACACACACAGGGTTAGGGCCACAGAGGCAGCGTTAAGTCACAGGGATGATTCGGCATTTAGTGACTCCTTCTTCATGGCGTCAGGGCTTCTTCGACGCCTGTCCTGCACCTCGAAACCCGTACAAAATTAGTGCTACTTTAATTAATTCGCTATTTATACTGATGTTTTCGTCTTGGAAGATATTTTTAGGGATGATTTGGTGTTTGGTGAACTCAGTGTTTCTGTATGCAGTGTTAAGGGGTCGAAGAGTGTGCAACATCAACAAGCTTGTGGCATACAATTCATTGCTGTTGTTGATGTTCAATACCGGAATAAAAACAAACCACATTTCGCTAATTTGTGTCTAGAGCTCTTGCTATAACGCCCCATATTTGATGCTATGAGTGTATGACTATATACAGTTGCACTGACCACATCGTGTCAAATAATCGCATTGGGACCTGACATGCAGGACATGGGTCATCGTAAGTACTGGCTTACGTACGAATACCCTACTCATCGGAACTCGATTGCTCCACAGCAGCTCAGCTTTCTTTGCCAGGCGACACCGCCATTGTCTCGCCTTCTGCCAAAGCCGCTTACCGCCTGGGGCACCAAAATTGACCCCCTTGTCCGGCTACCTATCGGGCTTCCAAAGCTCTCTGGTTTACGCTACGAAGACCCGCAAGGGATGTCGCGGAGAGGCGAACCCCGGCAGAGGCCTCAGCCTAGCCAACACCCGTCACAATATAGCGAGTATAGGTGGCGCACAGAAGCCCGATCGGGGGGGGGGGAGCAGGGGGGGGGGGGCGGCAAAAACACCAGAAGCCGGACAGAGGTGGGCAAAACACAATCCGATTATTGAGGCAGGACGGGAGATTGGACGCGAGCCAGCACGGCGTGGGCGCCATCCTCCGCGTAGCATCACCACGCCGCTAGAAAGTACGATATAGATGTGATATAGGAAAGGAGATGGCATTCTGGAGGTGGCCGAGATGGGATTTGGGTGAAGGTGGATGGGATTCTAATGGTTGGGAATGAGATTCGACTGACACGAGTGAAGATGGCCGGCCCGTGTAAGCAGGAATATTAGAACGAGAACGTCTTAGAACGAGACTGATAAAATACCAAACTACCACGGACAATCTAACATGCAAGAGAAGTGTATTCGAATATATAATATAATATATATAACGCTAAAATAAATCAATATCGGTCGAAACTGACCATAGGTGTCAATGTATATACCTTTGGGGTGGCCCTCGCCCCCCCCCCCCAATGTTGAGTTCGCCCCCCCCCCCCAATGTTTACCCTCGCCCCCCCCCCAATGTTTTTGGACGCTGGCGGATCCAAGAGGGGGTCAAAGCGGCCAAGCCTCCCACACCGCCTGAAATCGGCAAACAAATCGACACGTTTTCTATTTCAAAAGCAAATTTAAGCAGCTTTTACTAAGAAACGTTTGTTTTAAATCACCTATTCATGCATAAAGAAGCGAAATTCGGTGAATTTAATATACATGACTTTGGGATTTGCTCCCAAAACCAACTGTTTTGCCTTTCTGGATCCGCCCTTGTCTCTGGCCTCAGATTAGGTACCTGATACATAAAGGTTTCAATCGCAGTGATTCATGGAAAACCAAGCTTCTGATATTTGTTTAGTTCTACGAACCGTAGACTACCTAATACCACCTTCGTCACGTCGCACGACGAAACGGGGGGGGGGGGATATCGGCGAAGCAATGCTTCTCTCTTTAAGTTTTTAGTTGTTTCCTTCTCTTGCGATCTGGAGGCATTGATTTGGAAGACGTAAGTTTTGGCGCCGATTTGAGTTTGGGCATGTAAATAGTATCAGTGCTGCGTGATGCGCGTGAAATTTCCCCTCGTACCCATGAACATGAGTTATGACGGGTCACTGAAATTTGTCGACAGTAGAGTGACAGTGTTATAAACGGACATTACATGTCCTGGATGGAAATATAATCGTAGGACACCGTTTCGTGTGACGTAGCTATAGTATATTTTTGTGTATAGAGGGGTGACCGTCTTACCTCCCATTGCCGTCTAGCTTGTACTTTACTGGCGATGGGTCCGCTTGACCTGACCTATAGGTCAGTTCTACCTCAGGTAACGACTATATGTATTGAACCGTGACTTATAATGTTCCCGGGTAAAACAAAATCAGAAAAGGTGTGCAAATAATCAATAATACGATGCCCGGTAGACGGTAAATCATGCTCACTTTTTTAATTGAGGTCAAATATCAGGTCACGGTAAGGTCAAAGGTCAAAATCGAGGTATTTGAGTGTATGGGCCATACTTTCCATCCCAAGTCTTCGATTGCGACCATTATCACCCAAAGTGCTCTTAAAGGTAAAATGCACATCACGCATGAGCAAAAGTGAGAATTTTGGCAAAGGTCAAGATCAAGGTCAGGTCATAAAAGGTAACTATGCGCAAACAAATATACGAAAGCCATGCGACACATGTTCAATGGATTATTTTACACGTATAATTCGATCGTGATAGTCATTCTACCACCTGACCTCATTTCAGTGAAGTTAAAACGCGTGTGTAGTAACGTCACTAAATTCGCTATATCTCGATTTTTCAACAAAATTGCTTCATTTATGCACAGAAGGCGTAAAGTCGGTGTAGGAGAAGGTACCCAAAGTTTCACGTTGATGTCGCTATTGGTTTTTGAGCTATTGCGAAAATACGTCAGGGGAGATATCCCCCCCCCCAGTCAATGTCAGGTTAACATTGCCGTTGTTCTTAGTAAGGGTTCCAAGTAAGGCCTCGGGCCTTCCGGAGGATGCAGACCGGCCAAAAATGTTGGTTTGAGGGGCCGTCCGACAGAAGTCCAAAACTCATGAGATTTCGTCTGTTGTTGTATTATGAATTGATTAAATAATACTTCCCTTTGTCCATGTTGCCTAGAATTTCTTTAAAATGTGTAAAGCCATGACGCTGATAGGCTCCCCTTGGATCCGTCCCTGTTCGCCCCCCCCCCCAATCGTTTTCAAAAATCGACACCGCTGAAACTGACATTTCGGCCGGTTTGATCTTCGGCCAACGAGTCTGCTTTAGTGTTTTGTAGTTGTGCAACTGTTACAATTGGTTATCAGTAGGCTCTCAGCAGTGGTGCTGCTGCCCGGCTATCTCCTACTTTGTGTGCCTATCTAACTTTATCTGACCCCGCAGCTGCAATCTGTAGGATTTCCCCAAAGGCGACCAGGAAAAGTAATTGGATATCCTCTGCGCTTCAAAACAGAGTTACAGAAACAGCAAAACATCGTCTAATTTGAAATGGTTACTGTTGAGAAGGTATTTCCATTAAAGGGAACTAATGGCCTTTCCCCACAAAAATGGAGTCATCACTTGAAATCGACAGACGAGACCAACAATATTGTAAATTTATTACAGTTTGCATATAAACATTCCTACCGAAAGATATTTCAAGTTAAAGTTGATAAGCGATCAACGCTTATAACGGTTGGTACTCTCAAGTACTTGGTAACGAATGTCGAATTCTGGGTTTCTCTCGTAATATTTTGACGAAATTGTATGGAAAATATGTCTTGCACTCTGTCTATTGTGATTATGCGCCTTTATATCCTTAACAATCCATACACATTTAACAAAAAGATAACCAAATTAGCAGTAAACTTGGGCACCCAACGGCGGCCTAGTTAGTGGAACATGCGACCCTCAATTTGTGAAAATTAGTTCATGCATTTTCAACATTAGGAGTTTTGTTTTGTCTCTGGCTGTGGGTGCATACGCGATTTAAATCGCTTATGCTTATCATTAACAAGAAACATTACACAAAATCATCATGAAACAGTGACAAAAATGGCAATGAAATCGGAAGTTCACTTATGCACCCAACGGCGACCTATTTAGTGTCGGCGATTTGTTTCATTGACCAATTAGGGACGTTGTCACGCTTCTTGGCGCACTTACTTCATTTCTGGCCCTATGGCATGTTTACACATCAACATTCAAACCAGAGATAGTGATGGATCATACCGTTCGTCACCATATATCAGTACATATTTTTAATTTCCCAAAATCTAATTTTCGAAACATAAAAAGTTGTTATTTCACTTATAAATTTAGATGCGATCAATTTGATGCCATACATATGAAATACAATAATGCAGATAAATAAATCAAAAGGTCATGATTTCCCTTTAAGGTGCAGTAAATTATGGAAGTAGAGAGTTTCTAGACTTCTGGCTTGATGATGATGGCATTTCACGTCGGTTTGTTTGGAACTTCTTGGAAAGAAATGTCTTAGAAATCGCTTCGCCATTTAGCTTGCAAACTTATTCGCGCTTGGTTATTCTCCTTACGAATATTGCCTGCCCTGCAGTTCACATTTAAATCGCATATGCATATAAACCATTCGCCGAAATGCACGTCATTTCCCTACGCTTGGTTCAAAGTTGACTATACGGCCGAATTGTTCCTAAATCATATAAACTGAGCGACAACTAAAGAACTCCGAAACGCATCAAACATCCTTAGAACATGTCTCTAGCAGTAGGCCCTTCCCGTGACTCCTGTAGGCTACACTCGGGAGCGAGCGCCTCATTCCCAAGTCACGTCGCGTCGATCGCGTCCACCTCTGCTGGTCACTGCCGGTCCAGTCCCCTCCCCTCCTCCCCATCCGGCAGCCATAATTAACTCGCCCCGTCAACCAATCAGCGCTCCGCTCCACCGGCCCGGCCCCCATGATTGGCCCGCCGGGTCTATGCAAATCAGAAGGGGTGAAGCTGCCCTCGCGACGCATGACAACGCCCGGCGACGGCTGTTGACGGTCGCCGAGGGGTTAATGGCATTCAAACATGGCTGTGCGCGCGCGCAGCGTCAGTAATCTGGCTGGGCTTTGTCGCCTGCCGTGGAGGTGTGACGCCAGTGATGAAAGCTACCGGCCTGGGCGGCGGCAGCGGCGGGGGGACGCTGGCCGACATTTGAATACGTGCCCGCTGAAATGAGTGCCGCTCCGGCCCGGCGGCGGACGGTGGATTGAGGGGAGAGGGACCGGATGGGACCGGGGACGCGCGGGCATCGGCTGCGTGGTTGGCGACGGATATCGGCCACCAGCCGTTGCTGGCACGGTATTGCCGAAGATAGCATTCATTTCGGTTCGGCTCATTATATTAATTTAAACCACGGCCACCACAAACCAGTCGCTAATTCGTTAGCCAACCGCAATTTGGAAGCCACGAGACATCAAGAAAATGAAATGCTGAACCCCATACCTGCTACTCCGCTCGACACAGTATGGCCGTCGTAGCCATATTCCAGCATCTCAACGAATGTCTATGTCCAAGTCTGTATACCGAGCCGATCTGACCGTTTAGGCAGCGGGACACCGTGACGCCAGGCCAGGTGCTACTCCCGCCGCCCGGCCGCCCGGCCCCAGAAACCCCGCCACAAAGCATCCCGCCGGCTGCGCGCGCTCTCTATGTATCTGACCGCGGGTCTCAGTCATGATGCTATGACAGTGTCTCCTCCCAATGACTATGACTGGCGTTTACTAGCGTTTCCAGGCGGTTCCCAGCGGTTCCCCGGGCGATTCTTGAGCGGTTTCCGGGGGTTTCTCGGACGGCTCCTGGCGGTTTCCGGGGGTTTCTCGGACGGCTCCCGGCGGTTTCCGGGCGGTTCCCGGCAGCGATTCCCCCGCGATTCCCCCGCGGTTCCCTGCGATTCGCGGTGGTTCCCGGGCGGTTCCTTCACGCTTCCCAGCGGTTGTTGGCGGTTGCTGGCCACTCGCGGTCGCGTGCGGTACCTATTATGTGGCCCGTGCGGTGGCAGGACAGCACGGACAAGGTCAGGACACAATCTCAATACACTCCCGGCCCGCCGCACCGCCAGAGCGCTGTATTAATCACCTGCGACGAGACGGTGCCGGCGCAGCTGCCGCGCCGCGATTGTCGGCCCGGTGTGACGTCAGAACGTGACGGGCACGGGCAGCGTGACCGGGTGTGACGGTCGGGTCAGGGTTATGGGGTGACCCGGAGTTAGTAGGGACGTGGTGGATGGCCAGGTCGCCGGACCGCCTCGGGAAAATATCCATCCTGGAAACCGAGAGAGATTGTTTCTGGTCTCAACTGTCTTGCTTGATGATGCAAGAAACTCCATGATATTTCATGTGAAGTTTTTTTTTAAATTTAGTCCGAATGTTTTTGAATGGATGGATTTCCGAGGTCAGGCCCCGCGCTAAGCATAGCTTGTTGCGCAGGCCCTGACCCCACCACCCGATCAAGCAATTCCTGGCGTCCGGCAGAATTTAGAGGCGAAAGTTGTACGTGCCCGACATACCTGGACACGGTCCGCCCCGCCCTCTGACGTCACCTGGCCTTGAGTGCGACCGCTGCCACCGGCCACAGGCCATTCCAGTCAGGGGCAAATAGCGAGTGCCGAAGCGACTCGAACCCGGGCTGTGGCAGCCCGGGTATGAATTAAGTTAACAGATATTTTGGAACCTATTGTTGTATGGAAATGCTTTATTGATCGCGAAAATCCAGCGCGATGGTGCAGAACGTCATTATCTTTTATCTACCCGATCTCCTACATTTGCCCCAAATTCTGCGCGTCCCATCTGCCCGCCGCCCGCACCCCATTCCATGTGTGTGCGACTGCTGTATCAGTTTGAATCGAATCCATGTCGACTGTTTGGCCGAGGCACATCCATCTTGCCAAACATTTGGACAGTCGACCGGCTGACGGAAACCCATGAAAGCGGGGGTGCCGGCGTCCGGCGTCCGGCGGCGGGCGGCTGGCGGCGGCGGCGGCGGCCGTGGCCCCACCTGCTGCAGTGGACGGTCGGGCCCCGGGAGGGCTGCTCGGGGCTCGGCCCGACCGACACACACACCTGGTGCCCCGGCCTCCGGGCCCGCTGGGACCTGGTGAAACGGGACCACGGGCTAGGGGAGAGAGGAGAGAGGAGGCAGGACGGAGAGAAAGAGAGAGGGAGAGATATAAAAAGGAAAGAAGGAACGAAAGAAAGGAGAAAAGAAGGAAAGAAGGAAAGAAGGAAAGAAGGAAAGAAGGAAAGAAGGAAAGACGGAAAGGAGGGGAGACGGAAAGGAGGAAAAAAGGAAAGAAGGAAAGAAGGAAAGAAGGAAAGAAGGAAAGAAGGAAAGAAGAAAAGGAGGAAAGGAGGAAAGGAGGAAAGAAGGAAAGAAGGAAAGTGATGAATGGATTTTCGCAAAAAAATACACACGAATGTATGGAAATATAATGGTTGCTACCACGGCATAATCCACATATAGACTGTGCTTTCCCCAGGCGGTAGCAGGCTCTTTCCGCCATATCCCCGGAGTGGCAGCCATCACGGTCCATGCGCCAGCGCCGCCACTATTGTCGGCAATCCATCATGGCATCGGGGTGCAGCCGCGGGGGCGGCGGCGGCGGCGGCAGTGGCGGCGACGAAGGCAGCGGGGGCAACAGCGGAGGCGGTGGGGTGGTGGGGGTGCCGGGTATGCCACCAGCCCCCCCCCCCCCCCCCCCCCTCCTCCCCTCAGGGAATGAGCGGCGTAACGACGCGGAAACCCGCCACAGCCGAATCACGGGCGGAAGACAAACGCGACGCACCGGGCACGATGAATGGCGCGGCCAGCGACCGCGCCGCCATCGCACCTCATTAGGCGCGCCCTCTCCCTCCTCTGACCCCTCCTCCCGCTGCCGGGACCCCTGTGACGGTGCAGCCCTCCCCGGGACCCTCAGCACCCCTGGGGGACGGTAAGCGTGCACGCATTCCGTAATGGCTAACGATGTGATGCAAACAGCGTAATGCTAGGCAAAATGGTGACAGTTTCACCGGACAGTTTTGTACTACTGGTAATGAAACAAGCAAGAAGTATTTCATCAGTTTCAGTTAAACCAGAGTTTTTGTAAATATATCGAGAGACATTGTTTTTCCAGTCGATTTCGGTACAATTATTATTACTTTACAACGTGAATTGGCCTTAATGATCATTTTATTTCGAATCATAGTAATAAGTCGCATTCACTGCAACTAGACAGCCATTATTATGTTCAAGTTCATGAGAATTGAAGAGACCGTCATTGTGTCGCTATTTTAGTTATCATTGCTCTCCCCGCTCCAAGATTCCCGTCCTGCCAGCCTCACTAACACCACCCATGTGTACTTATCTCAGTGGATTGAGTTTCTGACTGAATGCATCTTTAAGTTTTCACATTTTGATAAATTCTACGTTTTGCGCTGTCCTTTGTGAGCGATTTTTTGCAGACAATACTGCGCGCTCGACAACTGCACAATGCATTGCAAGTGTTTGCAGCTTTTCCTCACTATCTCCACAATTTCCTGCGGTGGTTCCTTGAGTTGATACCAATCCCAAATTAGACTCGCATCCTCCATCTGAAGTCTGAATCCAATACCGTCATCCGGGTACCGTACCGCCGCAGTAATTTGAACCACGTCGGCTTGTATCCCTTCAGGGCATACGCCTAGATTTTTGCCTGTCATTGATTGCAACCGGGGAAACCCAGTGCGGAGCCTGATTTGGCCTGATGCCTGCTAGTTGGCACACCACGGGCAGAGAGCTGACTCAGCGCCTCAGTTCCTCAGTTCCTCAGTTCCCCAGTTCCTCAGTGCGTCAGTGTGACTCAGTTCCTCAGTTCCTCAGTTCCTCAGTTCCTCAGTGCCTCAGTTCCTCAGTTCCTCAGTTCCTCAGTTCCTCAGTTCCTCAGTTCCTCAGTGCCTCAGTTCCTCAGTTCCTCAGTGTCTCAGTGTCTCAGTTCCTCAGTTCTTCAGTTCTTCAGTTCCTCAGTTCCTCAGTTCCTCAGTTCCTCAGTTCCTCAGTTCCTCAGTTCCTCAGTTCCTCAGTTCCTCAGTTCCTCAGTTCCTCAGTTCCTCAGTTCCTCAGTTCCTCAGTTCCTCAGTTCCTCAGTTCCTCAGTTCCTCAGTTCCTCAGTTCCTCAGTTCCTCAGTTCCTCAGTTCCTCAGTTCCTCAGTTCCTCAGTTCCTCAGTTCCTCAGTTCCTCAGTTCCTCAGTTCCTCAGTTCCTCAGTTCCTCAGTTCCTCAGTTCCTCAGTTCCTCAGTTCCTCAGTTCCTCAGTTCCTCAGTTCCTCAGTTCCTCAGTTCCTCAGTTCCTCAGTTCCTCAGTTCCTCAGTTCCTCAGTTCCTCAGTTCCTCAGTTCCTCAGTTCCTCAGTTCCTCAGTTCCTCAGTTCCTCAGTTCCTCAGTTCCTCAGTTCATCAGTTCATCAGTTCATCAGTTCATCAGTTCCTCAATTCCTCAATTCCTCAGTCGGCCCGTCAGCCGCCATTTCCCCAGAGCGGCTCCCTGCGCGGCGAGATACCATTGTGGCGCAGTCATGCGCCGCCGGCCGCGGCCGCCGTGCCCCGAGGGGAGAGAGGGGTCGCAGAGGCGGCGATGATCCCCTCCCTCCCGGGAGAGGAGCAGGGACTCGGGTGGGGACTCGAGAGGACTCGGACTCACTCGAGAGGGTCCCAGGGCAGTGGGCCGTGACAGAGATGTGACACTAGAGGTGAGGACTCGGCGCCCCAGGCTGTAGTTCCTCCTATTGGAGCCAGGCGGTTGGCAGGCCCCAGAAGGGCTCCTCGTTTCTCCTTCTCTGCCCCAGTCAGAACGCGCAGCCTCCCTGCCACTCCGATCGATGCGTCTTATTACTGTTTAGCGAGGCCGGTAGCGACGGCGGCGGTGGCGGTGGCGGTGGCGGTGGCGGTGGCGGCGGCGGCGGCGGCGGCGGTGGCGGCTGAGTGCCCCAGATGTGGGGTCGATATCGCCGCCGACCGCCTGCAGGCCGCCCCGCCCCCGCCGCGGCCGACGCAGTGATCGCCGTCGCAGGCGTCGCGCAGCCGGACGCACCCACTGCCCTCCCCGTCACTGGAAACCAACGGATAGGACCGGTGGACCAGACGGCACTGGGTGCAAGCAAAGGAATATTGGCATCATGCGTTGATGGAAAATACAAAAGTGAAAATATTAACAAATGCGCATGTTGATCAACTTACAATGTTTTGTGGCGTCATCGTTGCAGGTCACTTCCGTCAAGTGTTCATTCAAAGGTTCAATTTCTTTAAAAAGCGGAAGTTCTATTTTCACCAGCATTAGTGCAAGAGCTGCCAAGGCAAGCCATGGGTAACACAATGGCGAAGGCCATAGCATATGCTGGTATTTGAGCTTGTGTTGTTCTGCTGGAGCACATGCCACGTTATGAGAGGACTAGAATCAGGCGGAGCCCTACTATCTGGATTTTATATTAAGTGACTCGATATTTTACACACTGAATAGTGTTCGCGGTCGACACCTTGCGGACCCGATATTGAGTGAAATTGATGTCTGCTTTCTATATTTTGTTTGTCTCTCGACATGCTGTGTTGGGATATTCTGGACGTTCGGTGAATGATTCACGAATGTGAAGGCCCTTCAATCCAGCGCGGTGCAAGAGTGGCCGATTAAAGCTGCCATTTTTTCATCGAGTTTTTTCATCACAATTTGTAAAATGCATTCCTGTGTGGTACATGACATCTATCAATTCGAGTGTCCTAAAATCCCAGAAACACCATGATCATTTCTGCAGACCATAATTTACAGGTTTGTAGCTCGAAAAGTAGCAGCTCTACTGCCGTTCTGAACTGCTCCGGCCGGCGCCAGCGCTCAGAGCACGTGGTTTGTGACGAGCCGGCGCGGCGTGACCTTGAACTTGGCCGCCGCTGGGCCGTGCCCACCAATAAGCGCGCCATTCGGCCGTACCCGGCGCCCGGCGCGCGCGTCAGCTTTGTGAGCCTGTGACGTCAGACGGAGTACGGCGTGAGAGAACGGCCGACTCAGCAGGACGAGCGTGCTGTGGACGTGGGTGTCCAGTGTGCTGTGGACGTGGGTGTCTAGCTAGCTCAGCAGGAGACCGGGTAATTGGAAGGAAACCTTGCAGAAATGGTGGTATTTGGGGCCTGGGGACGATGGAAATGGTTAAGTCCCGATCAGGACTGTGATTGCAATTATTTTGCTAAATGTATATGTGGTCTGGAAACTGCACGGTGGATGTTATGTAACGGCGACCTTGTATCTTCTGTTAAAAACAATTATCTACTACAAGAAAACGAAAACACTGAAGGGAATATCATCCAATTCCTCCCTCCATTACGCCGGTCCCTCATGCGTCCCTGCCCCCCCCCCCCCCCCCAGATCTCACCGAAACCCGCCCTCGCCGACCGGCCGGACCGCCCAGATATCTGCCCATTTCGGCGGTTCTTATGTTGGCGAGCGGCGGCGGTATGAAGGGGGAGTCGGCTCGGCGGCAGCCACTGGACCACGGCGCGGCAAGGTCAGCTTCAAGGTCACGGAGCGGGCCGGCCGGCTGAGGCAGTGGTCCCACCCATAACGAGTAACCAACGCAGGTGGCCGCCGCCGCCGCCGCCGCCGCCGCCACCGTCACCGTCACTGTCACGCTCACGTGTCACATGCGGGAGAACCTCGCACAGTGGCGTAAAGCGGCGTACAGTGGCGTACAGCGACACACGCAGAATTGGTCCAGTACATCTGGGCTGTTTCATAAATAATGAATCGAAGAAGGTATCCGTATTTTAGTGATTTACTGACTTCAGCTATGTAAAATAGCTCGAAGTCTTGAACCAGTTTTGTTAATAAATTGTGTTCGAACCTTTTGAATGGATGGATTTACGAGTTCAGACCCCGCACTAGGCATAACTTGTTGCGCAGGTCCTGGCCCCTACCGTCCTGACGTCACCTGACCTTATCGAAAATCGGCTTATCGAAAACCAAACAGTTAAGAACGATTCGGTTTCGTTCAGTTTTGCGTGCTTTTGAAAACTCGAGTCTTACTACCTTTATCTTTATCCTTATTGTCATTATAATTCTGACATTACCTTGAGTGCGACCGCTGCCACCGGCCGCAGTCCATTCCAGTCAGGAGCAAATAGCGAGAGCCGAAGCGACTCGAACCCGAGCCGCCACGACCGGAAAGGTCAGAAGCCCATCGGTCTCCCACTGAGCTACAGGGGCGGTACCGGTCTATTCACCTGGTACCAATTTCTAGGAATAATTTAATCAAAGCCCTCCAAAGTCTCACAGCGTGAATTCGAATGTGTATCATCTTCATCTCTAATATATTGCACCGACGTCAGTTGTATAGAGCTGCTCCCCAGTTCCTGATCCCGGCTAGCGGGTGGATCTGTCTCCCCTACAATCGGCTCGCGCTGATTCACTATGCCCTTCCACGGGCGGCGGCGGGCGGCGGGCGGCGGGCGGCGGGCGGCGGGCGGCGGGCGGGCGCCTGGTACCGATGAGACCTCCCTCTCCCCCTCCCCCTCTCGTCTATATCTCTTCACCCAGCCCAGGCGGCCTCCCCTGCCCCACCCTCGCCAGCAGCTCTGTGAGCCATTGATTGCTGGGAGGGGTGGCGCGGAAGGGGCAGGGGAGGGGTCGGGGAGGGTTGGGGAGGGGCAGGGGAGGCACATGGGAGGGGGAGGACAGTCGGCACCGACAACAAATGCAGGCTGGCTGACTGCTTCCCCGGTGGAGGTCGGATCCAGAGCTGGAAGCACTACCACTGTTACATTTAGCTATAGCTACATAGCTTGTATATTTTATTTTTAGCAGGCAGACATTGAGAAATATTGGCTGCAAAAATAGGACATTTTTAATTGATTTATTTCTGAAAACAACGCTTCGAGTGTAAGCGTATTTTATGTAAAGCTTCCTAAGGGGAATATTCAAGTGAGTCTATCAATTAAAATATATTTTAGATATTGCAGTTTTGTTTTACGGAACTAATTTAAATGTCCTAACAACTAACTAAACGGCAAGTGATGAACACAAACATTTCCCCTCTGCTGTGAGAGGACACTGATTGAGACTAAACTGACGCCGCCAGCCTTTCCGTCCGGTGCCGGCCACTGCCACTATCGCACTCCACTAAGCACATAGCCACGGATCTCCGCATGGCGCCGGTGCTATCTTAGTGGGTCGATTGGGTTGGCTCAGTGATCAGCGTGTGAACGATAAGACACATTTCGGCCCGCTCTGACTCCTGAGGCAGCGGGATTCGTCCAAAGACGCCAACGAACTCTGCTTATCGACAAATAAAACAGTTCAGCACGATCCGGTGTCGTTCAGTTTTGCGTGCTTTTGAAAACTCGAGTCGTACTACCCTTATCTATATCCTTACTATCATTATCATTTTCACATTAGCTTTAAGCACATCATAAACCGCGGGAACAGAGAAATGTTTTATTTACAAGCACGGTAAGTTACCTGTCGAGTACAGTTACACGAGATACCTGTCATTTCAGTCGTTTTCCCAACACTATTTGCGAAGGGCGCCGCCACCTTTTGAAAATTGGGGGGGGGGAGGATTTCTGAATTCGATTCTTTCCATGCAACGCCCATATGCGTAATGTTAAAATCCGAAAATGTTGGGGGTACAAGTCCCCCCCCCCACCCCTCCCCCCCCCCCCCCCCCCCCTCACTCCCCCCCCCCCCCCCCCCCCTCCCCCCTGTGGCGGAGCCCCTGCTATTTGCTCACACTTTCGCGACGACAGCGATTCTTCTTTTCGCACAGTATTTCGTCTGGCTCGCGGCGTTCAACGTTCATTCTCAAAACACCCTCAACAGATTCTGCAGGTCAGAGAACAACAAAAGTGCTGTTTGTCCTTATCCTCTGATCTCCAACAGTCTTGCAAAAAAAAAAGTTCTTGAGACGCACACAACACCAACACTCGCACAGGCCACCATGACTGATCCTTTCCCTCCTCCGACCGCCCCTTCACCCTCCTTCGCCCGCCTTCTTATCCCGCTCCCTCCCCCGCCGCCCCGGCCCAGACGGCGGCTTCCTTACCCCGCTCCCATTGGCGGAGACGCCCGCTGAGACCTCCCACCCGCCGCCCGCCGACAGCCAATTGACGCTCAACCCTTTCCCGGCTCGACCAATGAGCGCTCGCCGCGCCAACCCTTTCACCCGTTGGCCGAGCGCCGGCGGAGGGCGTGGCGGTTGCGCGCGCGCTGCGCGGCGAGGAGCGGCGGAGATCTGAGGCGCCCGCGCGAACGCGCGTCACCCCAACGCAATCGATCCAATACTCCAACCCCAACACAATCTTTGTCGATCCAGAGTCCAGCCAAAGAAAATCCGACTCTACGTACCTTACGACGACCTACGGGAGGAAGGTCAACTCTGGAACCTCTTCAAAACTAAAACCCTAGGTGGAAGGAGGATCCCATCTAGGCGTCTCGGTGAGTTTCCGACCACCATTGTCGGCACCGGGTGCGGGGACAGAGGGCAGGCGGCCGTTGGGTTGGCCAGGAATGCGGCGCGGGGCGGCCGGCCCCCGGCTGGTCGCTAACCCCTGTTATAGCCATCCCCGGGCTGAGCGCTCCAGCTCACTCCCCGGGCCCTCTCCTACGTATGTAAATGAGTCTCGCCGGTCCGGGCATTGTTTCCCCGGCGTCCGTCGTAAACGCGGCGGCAGCGGCGCGGTGGCGGCGTGGAGCGGCGGGGCTCATTTGAATACAGCGCCCGGTCCGACCCAGCTGCCCCGACCCCAGCTCCGCCGCCGCCGCCGCCGCCGTCGCCGCGTCGTCATAACTCATCCCTTTTTACATAAAATGCCCTCTTTACGCGGTATTCAACAAGGTGCTGTGATTGGGACGCTTTTTACGCGGCATAAAGCGTTTGGTGGGCTGCGCGCGCCGGCTGCAGGCGCCAATAATGGGGCCCCTTGCCGCCGCCCTCGTGGTCCCTGCATCTCCCCCCGCTGCCTGCCCCCCCCCCCCCCCCCCCCCCCCCCCCCCCCGCACCCCACAACGGACGCAAATTACATGCAAATCCGCAACAATCGGGCCCGCCGACCGGCAGAGGTGCGAGCCTGGTAACGAGCCGATTGGTGGCGCCGCCGGGCTGGGACGGATGTGTGTGTGTGGGGGGGGGACCCCCCCCCCCCCCCTCTGAAAGAAGACAGACACCCATCCTACCCCATCCACCAAAAAGCGTGATAGTTCTGTTGGTTTGACTTTATATTGTTGGTTGGATTTTATGCATAAATTTAGCTTCGGAAAGCCAATGAGCTAGTGGCAATCCTACTTACATTTGGTGGTGGGTGCCCACCAGCTTGAAACATGCGGAATAATGTATTTTATTCATACATCTGAACCAAAATGTTGGGTAAATCGAGTTCTGAGACAATATTTGCTACGCAAATGTTTGTTTCGTAACTCCTAATTCCCAACATCAGATATCAAGGCTTTCGTTTATCTTAAGAAAACAAATCGCACCAATAAATATTACGTTGTCCGGCCAGTGACACTTCACAGAATGTGTATACATAATTTTCAGTAGGCATGCAATCTTTAGTTTTCATCATTTCCATTCAACAAAGATACCTGTATAAGGTATCTATATTACTATTTGACGAGCGTCTGTCTGTCTGTCTGTCTATCTATCTGTCTGTCTATCCGGTACCGCTCAGCTTATTCAGTTGAAAAGTCCCAGTTAATTCACGTGCTGAATTGGTGCGGATACCTCCATCCCGGAGATGCCAGCTAGCTATGCATAGGACATATGTGGGAGATGGGATAAGTCACCGACACACCGGAGTTGGTGGGGCGGTGATTCCTTGACGGGTAATAGGTAATTATGTCCTATGCAGTTCCAGTCCAGTTAATTAACGTGCTGAATTGGTGCGGATACCTCCATCCCGGAGATGCCATCTAATCGTCCAGCGAAGCGGACGGGTTACCACTAGTACCTACTACGTTAGTTATTTGTCAAATACAAATTAATGTATAAGTCATTTAGGCCTATATGGGACAATGTTCTAAGTGGATACCTAAAATATGGTGTGCTACATAATGCAACATGTTACATGAAGACAAGAGTTCTTCATCAAGTAACCTATTATAAGCACTCGATCATTCATTTATTTTATCATTCATTTAGCTGCATCGCTTCTCTGATTTGGTTACGGTCATCCTGTATACAATTATTGTATTGTTCATGCTAATATATATTTGTGGACGAGCGCGACAAAATTCACAGTTTGTGGGCGAGACGAAGTCGAGGCCTCAAACTGTGAATTTTGGAGCGCGAGTCCTCAAAGCGATTTAGTGTGCAGCTGCAGCACGCAATAGATGAAAATCAAGTCTATATAGTCAAGTGAATCAAGTGATACATAGTCCAACAACTTCAAGTCACGTGACCTACTGACCACAAACTCCAGTTTGTGGACTCCCGCCCACAAATAAATATGTTTGAAGCCTTTTCACAAAAGCACGTGAGTCAATGGTGAACAAACTTCAGCTGTACACTAATAGCACTGTTAGTCGGGCATTTTATCATAATACTGCTAACTGCAATGATAATGTGATAGCACAAAATTTTGCAGTCACACGTGTCATCAGGTTCCTTTGCAATTAAATTTGCGAAGTTGTTTGAAAGCCATAAATAAGCTTTGTTTAGAATACCATACCAGTAGGGATGCAAATGTCAGGACTAAGGAGCCGGCGCCGGGCCCAAATTCAGGCCCGGCGGGCCTGAAGCTGTGTCTGAAATCAGGCTTGCCGGTCTCATGCCGGGCTCAGCACAAGTTCGGTGTTAACATATTGTTGAATGTATAATGAAGTAGACATGCAGATTGCTGGCTGCCGGGCCTGGCGGGTGCTGCCACATGTGGCCGGGCTTGAGATGCCGGTGCCAACTCATTTATGAGCGGTTGCGGTGGTGGTGCCGGTTCCTGTTTTTTTTTTTTAAATAATTGTTTGCATCTCTACATACCAGTGCTTGGCATACCAGTGTGGATGTTTCACACACAAATACTTCGTTCAATATCATCCATGCCATAAGTGGCGCGTACCCGACCATAGTTTCCAATGACTCCCTGGCTGGTGATGCATACCTGTTTACCCTGTTACCGAGCTTCGCCTATCATCTACGCTTTGCATTATTCACCGAATATGCATCACTCTCTTCGGGCGGCGCAGCCTACTCATGAGCGATCCACCCATCGCACATTGATAATAACCGAATTATACATACAATCAATACGGCGTCCGCTCGACCGCGGAACGGGGACGCTTTGCCACGTACTATATTACAAATATAATGTTACAACAGGTGGAGGTGACGTTTCTAAGCTGAAGAGCTGACATGCGACGCACGGTGATATGGGATATTGGTATTGGGAAACAATATCGCGCCGGCATTTAACCGCTAAGTCCTTTTTTTACCTGCAGCCATACGTCCATAAATCACTAATGTTTACGATGAGTTCAGAGCAAACAACGCTTCCCCGAGATTGGTACCTTCTAGTGGTGTCAATCGGTTACCGAAATTTTGGTAACCGAAAAAATGTTGTGACCGATTTGGTAATCGGTCGGTCAGGCTTATAATTTTTTAGGACATGTTTCGATCAGCCTAATCTTAAACAATTTACTTTTTTGTCACACTTTTACACATTATATGCGGCAAATTTGTTCAAAATGCAATCAATTAATATAAATACTAAATATAACACATCATTATTATATCAAGATTGAAGATATTGCTCACAAGAGGAAGTGAGGTCCTTAAAAATAAGTATTGTATACCATCTTAAGTAGCAAGTACAAACCAGTAACCAGTATGCCCCTCCAACTTTGGCCAGATAAAATTTATTTCTTCCTATGTATGTATTTATGTAATATGTATTATGATGCAAATTAATATCACATTGAGTTAACATTTTTCCATCCTGTTTTCAATGTGCTTTCGGTCTTGCTTGCAGCATCCACTACTTTGCTTTGTAAATGTATTTGGTTCCTTTTTCACAATTATACTGTCTTGTTGGAAACTGTACCTGTGTGTTTTATGATGTTAAACAAAGCTATTTTTGCCAGTGTGTTATCTACATAAATAAGTATAAAATGTGAAAATCGGTCAAATTTAGGACATTTTTGGCTTTAACCCAAATCGGTCGGTATTCGGTCAACCGAAATGCCTCTCATTCGGTATCGGTTTGGAATCGGTCAGGATTTTTTTTTTTAAATGACATCACTAGTATAATGCATATATAATGCATAAGAGATGCGTTACATTATTGCGATCGAGCAATCATAATATAGCTCCTTCTATGGCCTAACGCCTGCTGGTATCTTCAGCAAAAATGTAGCCCCCTTGGACAAGGCATTCCTGTGGCGCACGATTGTGGCTCCTTCTCTGACCTTTCGAATCGCAGTTATCCCGCTCCGACCTGAGGATGTCAGTGAGCTTGAAAGCTTTCAAGCTCGCCATCTCAAGGCGGCGCTTGGACTGCCACCTCAGGCCCACCATTCAGCCCTACTTGCGGCACTTGGAGTGCCAAGCATCCAGGAGACCCAGAGATGCATGGTTTTTCGCGGGCTTTGCAATGTCAAGTCAGAGCACAGGCTGTCCAGAGCCATGGCGCGAGGCTTAGCCGTGCTAGCTGTTGACTCTTCCCAGCTGGATGGATCGTTTCTGGGGCTCGTGCATAGCATGTGTAATTATAATTTTGAAAATGTTCTGTCTTTGGCCTCGGGGAACATCGACCCAGAAATGATCCATCCGCAGTCAGAGCCTAATAGAGTCGTTGACTCACTCCGTTTTTTGGCATCGTGCACTGATGAAACTGCCCGTCATCTGTTGCGCCTTATGGTGATGACATGGTATTAGGTAATCTATGGTGATGCCGACCGTTTAGCCTTGATGTGGTCTCTTGGGATATTGATGTTGTACTGTACAATATCGTGATGCTCTGTTTGTGTGCAATGATGTGTGTGCGCACTGGCCACTGCTCTTGGAATTTGTCACTACTTGTGATGCAAAATAAACGTGATGATGATGATGATGATGATAAGCAAAATATCTGTCCATAAAGGCAACTAAGTACCAAGTTTATCAAACTTGGTTCGCTAGTCAACAAACCGCTAGCTTGCCAACCAAATGGCATAATTTGATTTTAAAAATGACAAGGATCATATATCCACAATCATATCTCGAAGTTCGGACTCATTGAGCGCCAGGCCGACGTCCATATTTACGTCTGAACATAGAAGACACATCCTACAGAGCTTTCGTACGCTCCCTCAAACCTCACAAAGAATGAACACTGTGTGAATGACCTCTGATGAAGCGTGGTGCAGCAGTTAATGCTGCGGCTGAAACCACCTTTAACCTCTGTTGTTGGCTTAATGACCATCATTAATGCAGCTGATTTATATCCGTAATCGTCGTTAAGTGACGAGGCAAAAGGGTTGGCCGCCAGTGTTAATGCATCCGCCCGCTGACTTGCACGAACTCCGAGCACAAAATGGCAGCGACACAGGAACGACAACTGATGCATGTTGTCAGTCAGTAACTAGCATTCACTCAGACGTTCCCATAATTGGAACAAGTTTCAAATGTGCCCAAATGGATATTGTATCGACATTATACAGCCTAGGCCGAAACTAATAACCTTTTTTTGTCCACGGAAATAACCAGCTTTAATCATGGCTCGATAGGCTGATGCGATTAAGCGGCTGATCGAAGAAGGATTTAATAAAGGCCAATTTTGGGGTTGGTAGCACGGCGAGGCCGACCGATTTAGCGGCAGCAGCAGCGGGCAGGCGGCGGCCGGCTGCCGCTGTGGCCCACTGAGCTGTCCAGGCAGCGCACGCTGCTTTACCGCTTTGGAGCTGGCAATGCAAAGTGAATGTGAAAAGTTGAAATTGAAGGTCACGAATACTGGCTGCAACATTCGGGAGATATTTCATTACTGCTATGAAACGCAACGCACAAAATATGAGCACGACAGTACATAGCTCTTCCTGCTTGCTGTGCTGTGTCATTAAACACTGCATTTTAACTGTGCTGTTTTATTGTCATATATTATGAAGTTTCTTCAATGGCACAACAACCTCTCCATTTGTGATCCCTATTATAGGCCGCCGCACCTGGAGGTGAGGTTCTGCCAGAGATGTATGTAAAGGTCAAATGTAGGTATATCATCGGGGCTGGGCGTATCCTATTTGGTACAGAAGCACGCAACCGGCGTACGCCGGCACCCAGTATACTCGTACCCCATGTCCAGGTAGGCGCGGCCGGCACCGTGCGCGTCCAAAGTCCTCAGGTAACCGACGCGCAGTCGTCGGTAAGGATCGATGGCTGTGTGTGGGCGCGCCGCGTCGGCGGCGGTCGATAACTCTTTATCGCGCCGTCAGCGTCAGTCGTCACCGCGCCGTCACCGCGCCGTCACCGCGCCGTCACCGCGCCGTCACCGCGCCGTCACCGCGCCGTACCGCCCCCGCCGCTACCGGCAGGGGACACCGCCCGAGGGACGGGGTGAGGTAGGGTGGGGGCGATAAAACACTGCTAGCGTGACTCGCTGAACCGCCGGTGTGAATAATTTATGCCCGTGGGGTGCGGCATCCCAGGGTGGGAAACAGAGTAATTTATAACCCTTACATGGCACAAAACTATCGGTGGGTTGTAGTTCCGCATGTTGTGGGGTGAGTGAAGTAGCGGAAGTAACCAATTGTGGCATGGTGACTTCTGACAACTTGATAGCCAGTTTAAGATGATAAAAAATAAAATAAAATGTGCAAGCACATTACAAGTCAGTTAACAAGTTCATCAGACGCAAAAATGCAATTATGGTGCCCGAAAAGGTACATCTAATATAGCATGTATGCCATTTCGTTGCCGACGTTTTCCAGTGCGTGAGCGCACGCAACGTCTTGGAGAAGTTTTCAAACGTCTGTATTCCGTCTCAAACTGAGGAGGCGGTAACCCTCTCTCGCCGTTTATCCTTTCGCTCTCGCGCCACCCAAGGTCCCCGGCGCGTGCGGCCTGTCAAAGGAGGTCCCGCGCACAATACCGCGCCCGACACCCCGCGTCAAAGTAGCAGTTTCAATCCATTGACGGCCTCTTTCTTCCCCTTTGATCACACCTCTGACGCGTGGAAAATGTCGTGTTTTTGTGAATTCCTCAACCCGCTCTTTCAAGCCTTCCGCTAAACCCCGTTTTCCCTGGGGATTTCGGCTCGCACCCCTTGCTTCCCGCACGCGCGTCCAATTTCCTTTCACAACAGTGTGCCAATATTAACCCTCTCGTGTAATCGCGCCCATTGAAGCGGTGCGGGCCCACCCCACTGAATTTGATATCACGGCAAAATTGCCGCGCGAGCAGGGCCCGTTTTTTAATCGCTCGTGCGCGGCGCGTGCGGCTCCGGTGGGCGCCGCCGCCAGCGGCACCCCTTCTTCATTCACCTGACGACAGGTAGCGAGGCGCCGGCCCGCCTTTTGTGCCGCTTTTGATCGGTTAAGCCTTTGGGGCGCGGGGCGTCGCGTGCGGCGGTGGCGGCGGCGACGACGGACGGCGTAGGGCGCGGGACCCGCTCGACAGCCTCCCAGTGACGACCGTGAATGTTATCGACCCGATCTCAATCAGGCCAAACGAGTCAGCCTTTTTTGCCGCGCCGGAGCTGATGCATGGCAGCGGGGGTGGAGGGCGGGGGTGGAGGTATGGATTTTCGGCGCGGCCCGACGGTCGGGCCAGGATGGGCTGCCGGGGGGCCTGAACAGGAAGGGAACGAAGTGAGTCTGACCGAGTGGTGAGTGGTGCCGGGTGAGTGGTGCCGAGTGCAAATGGGTACAACCGAAACTTGTCATACTATCGCATGTTTAATGAATATGTTACACTATGACATGCGCTTTGTGTGCATATAACATTCATTGTTGGAACGTTTAAGAACAAGTGTTTTTGCTGTTTGACAAGTTGTTAACTCAGCCAGGCAGTCATTCTAGTTTAAGTATTGTAATTACAATCACATTATTGAATCCACGAGTTGGGCTTAGACTTCAATTACAATTTGCGAAGTGTGGAAATTGAAAACAAGATACGAGCTTTACTCATCCATCATCGGTATATGACACCTACTCCCGACGTGGAGTTCCGGAAATATCATGACCGGCCCTCGCGGAAATCCACTACGATAGGAATCATTCGATGCCACGCCATGTGAAAAGGATTAACGGTTCATAGCCGCGCCGACAGCCCAGTCCAGCATGAACTACAGTCGACATCCGTACTCGCGGTCTTTAAAATTACTGCTTAACATCATTATAGTTTTTTTGCTAGTACATCTATAGAAGATAAAGGATTGCTTTCATGAACAAGCAAAAATAATGATATATTTATTAGCGTAATTATAGCTAAAAACCTTAATTTTAGCTATTACCTTACCAAATGCCGTTTGAATCCAAGTCGTACTCATCAATTCGCGACCAATGAAACGCCTCCCAGAACTGCTGAGTTAACTTGTTCTGGTACCCAGTCCGGTTTTGAAACTACCGCCCAAAACTGCCCTAACCACCCGGCCGGCCGAGCGCCCGCCCGGCCGGGGAGAAGATGCCAGAACTGCTCAACAGATGGCAGTGCCCGCAGCGCCCGCTGCGCCCGCGGCCCGCTCGCTGCCCGCCGGCGGCCGGACATGCCTGCCTGCTAGCTTCCTGGGCTGGGTCCGGCCGGCCGTCCCCCGCTGCCCGCGACCCAAACCAAGCCCTGGGCAGCTCCACTGCTGCGCTGCTGCGCTGCTTCGAACCTTCGCGACTTCACTAAGGGTGGAATGGTGCGGGGAGGAAGCTGTCTAATTATCATCGTACTTATCGAGCAGTTAGCTTAGAGATTATATCGAGATCACAAACTGGCCAGGGAAACAGCATACAGTTAGCGTGGTTTCTGGAGTGGATATTGTCTCGGGGAATGTGGACCATTATCCACAAATCTTGAGATTTTTGGATAATTATTTTAACTGCGCGATAATGACGCTGTAAGCTGTTAATGAGTGGGTTTATTTCTTGATTGAGTGTTAATCTTAATGAAATACAAGCCTTCATGAGCGCATTGGATGCTGTTGTAAAACACAATGCACTTGTCAAAGTTGGATTGCAGCAATATAAATTAACAAAAATGTAGTGCCCGTTAGACGTAGTTGCATCACCAAAATGAATAATTATACAGATGACCATAGCGATATGCTGGAGGAAGCGGTGTCACAAGTTCAAACAGTACGAGGCTTTGTAACACAAACACAATATTTTTAGCACAGTTAATGACATTGATAATGATATGCACAAGACAGGAAATAGGTACCTAACAATTACAAAACAGCCCGGAAGAAAACATGCATATCAGAATATAATTGAAATAGTTTGAGCACTATGTAAACTTCCTACCGAGCGGGCGCGAAGCCCTCGTGAGGTTTCTCGTCAGCTTACTAGACAAATTTACATTTGACTCGCCCGAACCGGCCCGACACGGTCGTACAGACGCTTTTCGGAATCTAATAACTTTGCAACCACTGCTCCGATTGAGATCGGATTTTCACCATTGGATAGGTCCATCAAATAAATTTTGTTCTTGGTATAGTGCGTTCTGATATGGGTGGTACCACAGCGCGTGGCACCCGCAGACGTATACATGAACCAAAATCGTTTTTTATCAAAAATGGCTATATTGATCTAAGCATTAGTGTAAAATAGTATTACCAGTAAAATGCATTTTCGGGCGATGACCGAGAGGGCGCGCTCTGGTAAAGCTAAAACAGGCTTCAAATATGAAACAGTACGGGAGCACACGTGGTAGTAACACATAGTCCTTTCAGTCCTTTTAGTCCTCCATAAAAATTGCCAGGCCTCCACGCATGCCAACATAAAAAATCAGTTTGATTAAATTGTTCATGTTCTCCTTTCTCTAATCCGCCAAAAGGGTCCTGAGCGCGTCCTGAGCGCTGCATGCTTCAGCGTATACAAAACTAATGCTCAGATTAATAATGCCATTTTTGATCAAGAATGATTTTAGTTCATTTCGACGTCTGCGGGTGCCACGCGCTGTGGTACCACCCCTATCAGAACGCATCATACCAAAATCAAAATTGATTTGATGGTCCTATCCAGTGGTGAAAACCCGATCTCAATCGGAGCAGTGGTTGCAAAGTTATTAGTTTCCGAAAAGCGTCTGTCACCGCCCCCGCCGCTACCGGTTCGGGCATGTTCGGGTCGGGTCGGGCCGGGTCAAATGTAAATTTGTCTAGTAAGTTGACGAAAAACCTCAAGCGCTTCGCACCCGCTCGGTAATGAAGCATGTGCATTGCTCAAGACGTACTCCCTTTTGGCGGATTCGAGAAAGGAGATCATGAACAATTGAATAGTCAGTAAAACGTCTTCGCCACACCGCGCCCGTTCGGTCGGCGGTCCTCGACCAAAAAGGCGTTTTACTGTTTTTTAATAAAAAATATGTTACGTGCAAGGGCGTCGCCACTTCTGAAAGTTGGGGAGCAGAGGCATTCTGAACTCGATTATTTCCATGCAACGCCCATAGGCGTAATGTTAAAATCCGGAAACGTTGGGGGCGCGTCCCCCCCCCCCACACTTCCGACGCCCATGGTTACGTGCACTTGTCAAGATAATATGTTCCATATGTAGTGTAGGAGGCAAATCCACTAACATTTAGTTTGGTTATGCGCAACAGAAATCACTATTTAAGGATCAGCGCATCATAAGATGATTTATAAGAGTATGTACTTACCGGTTCGTGATTATTGTTTAGACGGGTCCTGTCCACCTGGAACGAAAGCAGCACGTTAGTTTTCTCTCGTAACTCTCAAAACGAACATCGAAAATCGAACAAGTGTTAATTTATTTATTTGTTGAATGTACGCGACATGTCATTCAATGAAGCTTGCTGGGTAGTGGTTTTGAAAAGCGTGAGATTGATGGCTTATTTGCATGTAATAGGGTAATAGTGTATCGATATCAAATTGAACAAAGTGCCAGAATACGAATGGGTGTATGATCTGATGAACAACTCACTCACAGCAGTTGCCATGAAAATGTGATGTATTTCATTGTTAATTAATTAATTGGTGTAATTACAAATTAAGATCATTTATCAGTTTGCTCCATTTTAAAACGAACACATTTTCCCCAAAATTACTGATTAACTCATCAAATTGTATGCTCCATTACACATCCACAAATCCATATTCCTTTCATTCGTGTCCTAATTCATCCTTTAACCCTACCGCATTCCACACTCCACTTCCCCATTCACCCCGTTCTACAACCCGTGCCCATTTAAAGCCTAACCGGTTCGCGCGCGCACGCCGCCCGGTTCCCGAGGTCGGTTTCACTCTCGGTCCCGTAACCTTGCCTCGTGCCATTCACCCTTTGTTTACGCGCGGCCAACCCTTCCCGTCCTTCACCCGTCAGCACGACCGAGCGGCGCTCTGCTGACCCACATCCCGCCGCCCCGCCCCCGCCCCCGCCCCCGCCCCCGCCCGGACCAACGGGGTGAAACCGAGAGTCACGTACTCTCACCACCGCGTGCCCTGGAGGCACAGAGAGGCCGCCGGCGGCGCGAAAGGGCTGCGAATGCGGAGCTTCGCGGGAGGCCAGCCGGCGAGCCACGCGCGGGGCAGGCGGGCGGACAGCCGGCCTTCGGGACAGAGGCGAACAGCCGGCCGGGCTGGCGGCCGCGGCGGGCGGCGGACGGACTGGCGGATCGGCGGCCGGTCGGTCGGACGGGCGGACGGGTGGACGGCGAAGGGTGAACGGGACGGGTTCACCGACGCCATCCCTTCCGCAGCCTTTTGGAGCCCGGTGCCCGGCGGGGGTCTGAACCGGTTATTTGGGGTCCGGATGCCGGCGAATACAATGAACCCGCTCCGCCGGCCACTGGCCCCGCGCGCGGCGTGAGCGTTTGAATATGCGGCCGAGACGGCGACCCGGGAGCGAAAGGATCGCAGAAGTGGAGCAAGGGTGCCGCGAAGGGGTGCGCCCGGTAAACAACAACAATGCGCGTGCGCCTCGGCCCTAACGGACGCGCATCTGCGGCCTGTGCGAGGGGGGGGGGGGGGGTGAACGGGACGGGAAGACAGCGGGAGAGAGGGGAGGGCCCGGCGGCGATAAAGGGATTTCCTCGGTGTGTGGAATCCCAAGAGGAGTAGGGAAATCAATATCGACACGGAACCACCGGGCTCATGGAGCTGCCAAGTGAAGACGATGGCGGCAGTCGGAACACGAGGCGGAGGAAAGGAACCTGATATGAAAATGTGCAACCTTAATTGCATCATGCATGTATTGCATGCTTTGCAAAATAAGGTGCAACACCCAAAGACTTAAAAGTTCGTCATAAGATTGCAGATTTGTAGTGGAATGAACATATACAAAACGCATTAGTTTACCAGGTAAATAATTACTGTCATTCCTTGACACAGAAATGCTCCAAAACAATGACTATCGATAGCAAAGGGTTTGTTTAAGATATTGTTTAAAGTGAATCGTTTAGGATCATAGGCGTAGGAACAGGGGGCAAGGGGGGCAGCCGCCCCCCCCCCCCCCCCCAACATTTTGGATTTTAACATTACGCCTGTAGGCGTTGCATGGAAAGAATCGACTTCAGAAGGCCTCCTGCTCCCCCCCCCCCCCCCCCCCCAACTTGAACATAGTTCCTACGCCCCTGTTTAGGATGTACATGATTTCAAATCGTTTTGCAAATGTACTTCAATCCATTGTCGCATATATCTGTATTGTTCGGTGAAACAAAGCCTGCAGTTGCACGATGCACAAAGCTCTACTAAATGCAGAATTCAGTTGCAATAGTAACTGTCGTCCGTCATTGTATGTCCCTGCGTCGGCAGTACAACTAAAATGCATGCACATAACGCATAATCAAATTAGGAATCCAGAGTAAGTTGAATTTCAGGATAATTTTGTCCTGCAACGTCATGCCGAATTTTACGACTGATGGTTACATCATACATTTTACCATGGCGTTTCAGAATACATCATACATTTTACCATGGCGTGAGAACAGGATCGTGCAACTCGGTATCTTTTACATGATTTACACACTGCAAAGTAATCATTGTGCATTTTAATTTCAGTTACTTCATAATGGCATTGATCAAGAAACATGCAACATCTTATTCCCTTGCCTCAGCTGGCGAGCACCGTGCCAACCGACCCGACCCATTCAAATCCGCCCCCACCCCCTCCCCCTGTGCCCACGCCACCGCCGTAACCCGTTCACGGTTCAGTTCGACAGATACGCAGCGGGCTGCCTCCCCACCAGTAATCACTCCAGCAATGCCGCATCACGGCGATCCTGGCGCGTCGGTGGCGTCTCCGGTTCCGCCTTGTTTGTTCCGGCGCTTTGTCTCGATCCAAGCCGCGCACCAACCGTTCATGACGCATTTAAATTTCGTCCGTTCACTCTGTCATCCGCAGGCCCACTGGCGCTCGGGCGGCAGCCGTTAGTTGATGTTTACCACTTCAAGACGGTGTTTGTCGCGTCGGTGTGTCAACGGGTTTAATACGTCGCTCCATCAGAGCGATTGGCCGTTACGCCGCCGCTGCCGCAGCAGCAGCAGCAGCCGGCGGCGGCGGGTGCGGCGGCGGCGGGGGCGGCGGGGACGACGGCGGCGGAGACGGCGGGGACGGCGTCGGGAGAAAAGCGGGCTGCCTTCCCCCGTCTTCCCCTGTCTTCCCCGCCCGTCCCCCTTGTTTACGCCCCTCCGCCGCCACCGGGCGCCCCGGAAGGCGGAAGCTGATTGGGAGCAGCTGCCGGTTCGGTCGCGGGTCCGGGGCCGCGACGACTGCAGCTCGACCGGGCGGCTCCCCTTTGATGCCGGCGGCCCCGCCAGCGGCTGGTTAAAACACGCCTGATGGATGAGGCGATCTGCGATGGCTGAGACTGAGAGAAGACGAGTCAGAATCCCCGACCGACCGGCGCCAAACACGAAGGTGAAGAACATCACACAAAAAACGGGCGGCGTAATTTCGCAAACATTTGAATTCGGGTTATACATGACGGAAGTGTTTTTGCATCGGAAACTTGCGACCACTGCAAGTTCGATGGTGGAATCAGGGTAAGATCAAAGCTAGCCGAAGTAGTTGGAGCTGCCTCGCCGGCCGCGGTCCGTGTTGTTCCCCCGCGTGCTCGGCCTAGATTCGTGCGCCTCGTCCTGCGCTCTCCCGCCATGAGCGCCTCGGGTGCAGTCAGCTGGCGCGGGTGCGCCGCCTCTGCCACGGTGCGCTATTTCCGTCACTGCACGCGAGCAGGTCAACACCCTTTTATCGGGCGGCCAGCACTAACCCAAATAGTGGCGGTGTGACGAGGCGCGAGGGCAGTCCGGGAATCAGTACCGTATCGGAGACCCGCGCCGAACGCACACTCAGGCCCCTGAACACACCCCGACCGAACGCAGCCCAGCTGCAGCGGTCAGTCGACCCCCCCCCCCCCCCCCCCCCCCCCCCTCCGGGGTCCACGCTGCCCCCTCCCTGACCGGAACTCAGGGCTGCACACTTCCAACGTATCTAGGGCAGGCGACAAAAGCGACGGAAGCGACCACAAACGAATTCGCAAACCCACACCACGATAAACTTCACATCACTAGCGAGAGACAGAGTGCCACCAAAGTGCGCCACACCCATCGTGCAACGCCCACATCTGCACAAATTCGCACCGCGCCCCACGCAGGCAGACACCTGCTCCATGTACCGCTATGTCAGTACCGTTTCTGGCCTGAGCGGGAGCCGCCAGCAGCGGGTAAACAGGTGTCGCGCGTTCCCGCCCTGCTGACGTCACGGGTGCCACATTTAGAAGGGTTGGCGGGCGGCGCGTCGGTCCCGGCCCGGCACTGGTTCACTGCTGTCAAGGTTCGGAGAGGCCCGGTCTGGGGCGGCGCGGCACGGCACGGCAGTCGGCACGGAACAGCACGGCACGGCACGGAACGGCGCGGCGCGGCGCCGATCGGGTGTTTATTTAGGGACTGAACGGTGCGTACGGAGCGTCGGGACGGCCGCCGCCGGCGACACTGGGGAACCAGCACAACCCGCCACCGGCACCGGCACAACCAGCCACCGGCACCGGCACAACCAGCCACCGGCACCGGCACAACCAGCCACCGGCACCAGCACAACCAGCCACCGGCACCGGCACAACCAGCCACCGGCACCGGCACAACCAGCCACCGGCACCGGCACAACCAGGCACCGGCACCGGCACAACCAGCCACCGGCACCGGCACAACCAGCCACCGGCACCGGCACAACCAGCCACCGGCACCGGCACAACCAGCCACCGGCACCGGCACAACCAGCCACCGGCACCGGCACAACCAGCCACCGGCACCGGCACAACCAGGCACCGGCAGATGTGACACAACCAGCCACCGGCACCGGCACAACCAGCCACCGGCACCGGCACAACCAGCCACCGGCACCGGCACAACCAGGCACCGGCACCGGCACAACCAGGCACCGGCAGATGTGACACAACCAGCCACCGGCACCGGCACAACCAGCCACCGGCACCGGCACAACCAGCCACCGGCACCGGCACAACCAGCCACCGGCACCGGCACAACCAGCCACCGGCACCGGCACAACCAGCCACCGGCACCGGCACAACCAGCCACCGGCACCGGCACAACCAGGCACCGGCAGATGTGACACAACCAGCCACCGGCACCGGCACAACCAGCCACCGGCACCGGCACAACCAGGCACCGGCACAACCAGGCACCGGCACCGGCACAACCAGGCACCGGCAGATGTGACACAACCAGCCACCGGCACCGGCACAACCAGCCACCGGCACCGGCACAACCAGCCACCGGCACCGGCACAACCAGGCACCGGCACCGGCACAACCAGGCACCGGCAGATGTGACACAACCAGCCACCGGCACCGGCACAACCCGCCACCGGCACCGGCACAACCAGCCACCGGCAACGGCACAACCAGCCACCGGCACCGGCACAACCAGCCACCGGCACCGGCACAACCAGCCACCGGCACCGGCACAACCAGCCACCGGCACCGGCACAACCAGCCACCGGCACCGGCACAACCAGGCACTGGCACCGGCACAACCAGGCACCGGCAGATGTGACACAACCAGGCACCGGCACCGGCACAACCAGGCACCGGCACCGGCACCGGCACAACCAGGCACCGGCAGATGTGACACAACCAGCCACCGGCACCGGCACAACCAGGCACCGGTACCGGCACAACCAGCCACCGGCACAACCAGCCACCGGCACCGGCACAACCAGCCACCGGCACCGGCACAACCAGGCACCGGCACTGGCACAACCAGCCACCGGCACAACCAGCCACCGGCACCGGCACAACCAGCCACCGGCACCGGCACAACCAGCCACCGGCACCGGCACAACCAGGCATCGGTACCGGCACAACCAGCCACCGGCACAACCAGCCACCGGCACCGGCACAACCAGCCACCGGCACCGGCACAACTAGCCACCGGCACCGGCACAACCAGCCACCGGCACCGGCACAACCAGCCACCGGCACCGGCACAACCAACCACCGGCACCGGCACAACCAGCCACCGGCACCGGCACAACCAGCCACCGGCACCGGCACAACCAGGCACCGGCACCGGCACAACCAGCCACCGGCACCGGCACAACCAGGCACCGGTACCGGCACAACCAGCCACCGGCACAACCAGCCACCGGCACCGGCACAACCAGCCACCGGCACCGGCACAACTAGCCACCGGCACCGGCACAACCAGCCACCGGCACCGGCACAACCAGCCACCGGCACAACCAGCCACCGGCACTGGCACAACCAGCCACCGGCACCGGCACAACCAGGCACCGGCACCGGCACAACCAGGCACCGGTACCGGCACAACCAGGCACCGGTACCGGCACAACCAGCCACCGGCAGATGTGACACAACTTCGGCAAGCAAGATTGTTAACTTCACGCATGACATGAGTATCGAGTACAAATCTATTTTATCGAAGGCCTAAGGATATTCTATCGGAGGCACAACCCCTCAAAACTGGCAATGTAATATTGTATACCCCATTTGCTTGTCATTGTACAAATTATGTTAGTAAACTAGGCAAAAAAAAATCAGTTATTTCCCGGCTGGTAATGTCAGGCCGTGGTCAATAACAACATCAGTGCCTACCTACTTATGATTGAGAAATCACGACGGCTCATTACAGAACTGTTCATCGAGAACCGATTATCCGGAGGCAACAGGAGATTGCTGTCTTGCAATCTCTGTATAAAGACCTCTGTATAAAAACAGCACTTTCGGCGGATGCGAACGGGGTGACGACGCTTCCACCATTACAGCAGGATTGTTCGTGCATAGGTTGTGACAACAAAATTAACCTTCGATCTGCAACTTGTAATCCTTAACTCAGCTACTGTTAAACAACCAGACGCGTGGCACAGTGGCATTGCTCCAAAGCCTGTTGCCGACCGCGTTGTCTCGGCAAAGCCTGTTGTCTCGGCCGAAGAAAACCGGTACCAAAACAATATTCAGTCAATAAATCACAAGCGAGGCGGTTCAATTTAATGCGATGCGATGCTCCTTCCTGTTAATGGCGTTTAGACTGACTACGTAAAGCTGCCTGGTCTGCTGTGAAAGCAGACTGAGATGACGAATCATAAATATACCTCCTCCCAGAAATACTTGCATTCATGTGAGTCAATACAAAGTAGATTTCCAGATTTAGCAGCTTGGTTAATCACGTCCGACAAATTTCGCAAAAGCTTCACAGTGCCCCACTTCTGGGTATCATTGACACCAATCAATTATGTGCCGTTTTGACAGCATCACTTCAAAACTTCCCTCTCATTAGCAAGAAGTTTACGCCAATTTCCCATCTTTCAGAAAACCGTCTCACGGTCTCGAGGGGCGGCGGCGGCGTCCTCCGTCCTCCCCGAATCCCGGGGCAGGACCGCTCACTCAGCGGCCCAGTGACTGGGGCAGCGGGCCTCAGGCCGGCTGAGGGGAGGCGCAGACGCGTCGGCGGCGGCGGCGGCGGCCGACGAGGGGCGTGGTCGTCGGCATCGACCCGCTCCTGCCATCCGACTGACCTACCCCAGCAGAGGCTGCGTTGGCCGGCGACGACGCCGCCGCCGACTCCGCCACCGGCGTCGGGGGCGATGAAGGCGTCGACGATGACAACGGGCTAACGATGGAACCGGCAGCGCTGCGTCGCACGCGGCAAGAAAGGAGGAGGGCGGGACTCCTACGGAATTGACATTGGTTCACTAACGGGTGTATACTGATCTTGTTGGAGACATTGTTTTTAGGAGGATGTGTTCGTAATTAAGTTGGACACGACAGTGGGTCATTAGGTTCAAAAGGCTTACGTGACATCGGGTTCGATGCCTTGGCATTCCGATTTGGTTTAGGGAGTTAAATACAATATGTAACCTGTTTACTTTGCCTGGTGAGTGATGATGCTATTTTCATGGTCATGGGGAGTAGAAGTTTACAAAGCGGTTATTTATGCAGTTGGAAGCCCTTTTAGCACCGCAAAACCTCGACTTGGCTGGTGAGAAGACAACGAATTGTTCTCACACCGGATTTCAGCGTCGCGCTTTTTAGGACTCTTCAGGGGCGGACTTTCACGTGTGCATATTTCGGCGCGGTGTTTTGCCGGTCGGTGGTGAGGAAAAAGGCGGGCAGCGCGCGAGCCGAGCCAGGGGAGGGGGGGGGGGGGGGGGAGGGGGCGCAGCCCAGTTTGTTTTGCTGGATGACGTCAGCAGGCTCGCCTGCTCAGTTCAGCCGGCCAGCTCGGTTGAGAGGCCACAGTCGGAAATTGTCACGCAGAAATCATCGACTCAGAAAACTAGCGTCCGACGCCGGTTTCAAGACTGGATGTCACCCGACACCCGGTGTCATCCAGTGACGACACCCAGTGTCATCCAGTGACGGGACCCAGTGTCATCCAGTGACGACACCCAGTGTCATCCAGTGACGACACCCAGTGTCATCCAGTGACGACACCCAGTGTCATCCAGTGACGACACCCAGTGTCATCCAGTGACGACACCCAGTGTCATCCAGTGACGGGACCCAGTGTCATCCAGTGACGGGACGGTGTCAGCTGTGTCTGCGGCTATGACGAGTTGTACCCATGATGTCTGCATGAACCGCACAGTTCCCACTTTTTTTCTTCTTTTTTATAAATTTGGTCCGAATGTCTTGTATGGATGGATTTCCGAGGTCAGGACCCACGCTAAGCAGAGCTTGTTGCGTAGGTCCTGACCTCACCACCCGATCGCGCAATTCCTGTTGGCCGGCAGAATTTAGAGACGAAAGTTGTACGTGCCCGACATACCTGGACACGGTCCGCCCCGCTCACTGACGTCACCTGACCTTGAGTGCGACCGCTGCCACTGGCCGCAGGCCATCCCAGTCAGGAGCAAATAGCGAGCGCCGAAGCGACTCGAACCCGGGCTGCCACTACCGGGATAGGTCAGAAGTCCAGCGCTCTCCCACTGAGCTACAGGGGCGGTGTCGCTTGCCACGCGTGTCGGCATTTGACACGCGTGTCGGTGTCAGTTGTGTCCCCGGACGCAGCGAGTTCTGTGTGAACCGTGCAGCTGACAGTTCTGCATTAACCGCACAGTGCTCACTTGACAGTTGACAGTTGACACTTGACACTTGACACTCTCCGTCGGATGACCATTGACCAGCAAGATTCGCCTGTCACCCTTAGTGCGTTGCGGACCCGCCGCCCACCAGCGTCGCACACGCGTCCCCGCAGCCGTGTGGCCATTCCGACCAACCGGCCTTGTAACCAATCTGCCCTCGTAACCGGGCCATGTTAATCCGTCCGAGCAACCAGAGCTGGAATTTGATCGGCGCCCGGCCTTGACTGACCAGTGCCGCCGCTGCAGCGCAGAGTGTTTGGCCTGCGTATGGGCTGGCAGGGTCAGCGGCCGCGCGCGCGGGTGCAGCGGGGTACGCGCGCGGTTATGCGTGCAATACTGCAACACTGCAGTCCGTTGGGTCGTGCCGGGTCGGCTGCAGGCTAAACGAAGGGGCACGGCTGGAGTGGCGGCGGCCACGGCGACCGAGTCGGAGTTTGTGTAGCCTTGGACGGGCAGGCACTCTGGGGATGAGTTATCTCTGATCGGGGCTGGTGGACGGAGCTATGCGTGAGCGGGTGCAAGGACTGTTTGAGATGTCGCCGGGTGGGTTTATTTCCACGCATGTGACTGGAAGGATGATCCGTGGCAGCTGGCCAGTGGCTGGGTGACGTTTTCGTTTGAAAGCTGGCACCACGAGAGAGCAGTGGCAGCAGCTGTGCACAGCGCCCTGTCAGCGATCCTTGCTTGCACCATTTCCTTTCTACATCACATCCGCCCAATGTTCTTGAAATCGAAGCAGGCACACATTGTGGCCAGGTGTATTAATTGCGACAACGTTACAGTGAGATTCTATGAAACAGCCCGGATGCACCAATGGGAGGATTCTATGAATACGACCGCGTAAATAAATACATAAATAAATAGCTACATCATAGCACGTGCCGCGCGGAGCGCCCTCTCTAATCTAATCCATCTAAGCGGGCACGAGATCACTGGTTCTGGAATGAAAAGCTGACTTTAAATATGCACGATAATGTGGTCTGTAGATGCATCACTGGTTGCATCAGGGTTTTGCCAGGGACAGTACCAAGGCACAGCGTCAGTGGCTGGATGAGGCACACGGAATACAAACAGAACGTATGTCGTAGAGGAAAGTACGGGTCTTTGCATCTGTGACCAACATATCCCGGGTGAGGTCAATTGACACATAAGCAAGGCGCTCCTTTTCCAACCAGTTGACATGACAGTGTGAAGGGACTGGAAAAGCCCAGAAATGCCGGACCGCGGTGACCGCGCGCATATCATCTGCTAAGGGACACGGTGGGGGAGCTCACGAACAAGTTCTCTTCCTGATCCCTTAGCGCCTCTTGTGAGGGACACGGTGAGGGAGCCCACCCGCTCATCTCCGGTCCTGGGACCCCCGGTGATCCCTGTGAGGGACACGGTGACCGCACGTGACGCGCTCTGTGAAACCCACCCGCGCGTTCCTGGGCCGCTAGCCGCTTCCGCCCGCCCGCCGGCCTTGGTTCGCCCGACGGCTGCCACACAAAACGGACGTAAGTCGCCGACGCCGCGGCCGGAGCGCCACGCTGCCCGCCAACAGGGGTTATCCCCCACCGCTGTCGGACACATCGTAACCACTGAAACTGCTAACTGCTGACGACCCAAGTCAACAGCTAGCTCTTCCACCAAACTAAACAACAACTTGTGGCACAAATACATCCGGAGCAGAGACGAGAGAGCTACATAGAAGGGGAGAGAGAGCTACATAGAAGGGTAAACTGAGGTCTTCTCTGATCCGAGGTGTGGCTGGCGGACACGGGGTGTGACCACCCGGCAAACACCCGGACCTTGACGCGTTGGACGCCCGTCCCGTCACTGCGCGGACTTCACGGTCCAACTCGTCCGGGCAAACCGAGACGGGTTCTCGGGAGTCGCACGATGCGTCGCGGGGAGCGGACGAGTAGGAGAGGATGTGGGTGGTGATGTAGATGATGAAATACCCGTCATTGTTGTTTAACCAGCCACGAGGTGAAAACACGGATACTTGTTAATCCACCAGCTTTTTGGATGCCCATGTGCATTGTGCATCGATGACGATACAAATCACGGTTTCTAGGGCAAAAAGAGCTCAAGAGGAATCGGGCGCGGGGTACAAAGCGCATATTCATAAAAGCTTTGAGCTTTGAGCTCAGAAATTGTTCCATGGGCAATATCCCCAGGCCATGGTAGGATTATTGCCGTGCGTATGTTTATGTAGCTAAGAATAAACATAGCTGAGCTCCACTGACAGCCGTGTGTCATCGATTATGTTACGGTATTCCTTGTCCGAAATATTTCATTTATTATTTGTTTGGCATGCCTCCCCCTATCTCACCCTTCCTCTCTCCTCCGGTCTCGCACCATTTCGTCCTTCCGAGCTATGCTCTCGTATGACATTACTGCCTCTACGTCACCTGGTTCTGAATGACCCTTTGAACACCCCTCACAGGAGCTCCTTCTTCGAGCTAACCCTTCCACCGTTCCCGCTTTTCACCGTCCCACGCGCAGTCGCGGCCGGCTTTTCTGGAGAAAATCGGCGTCTCGCCTTTTGTGCGCGTCAACCCTTTTGGCTGCGCGCGGAACATATAAATCAGAGCGACAAATGTAAGTCGGCCCCATTAGACGCCGCGAGTAAGCAGCAGCTGCCGGTCCGGTTGGACGTTTGTCCGACCCCGAGTCATTCCGCGTCGAGCTGCGTCACTCCCTGGGGTACGTCTTCAGCCGCGCTGAGACGGGGCCCGCCGCGGCCCGCAGCGCGAAAGAGGCATGACTTGACCGATCGCCAAAAACGGGTTGAGGCGGTACAAAGCGGCGTCAGCAGGAGGGGCGGGCAGTCGGTCATGGGGAGGGAGACAGGCGGCCGAACTCCAACACAAAGCCGACGTAGATCGGTCCGAAGCCAGCTGGTCAGAACCGGGTGAAAAATCGACAGAGGAAGAGAACCAGACGGCTCGACGGACAAATGACTGATGGCGCGGAAGGGGTTGGGTCTGTGAAGCGTCAAACTAACGCCGTACTTGTCCAAAGATATTGGTGTAGGAAGCCAAGCAAGGAGGAATGATATTTCACCCAATCAAAAATGTCTAGCTATAAAAACCACCACCGTTTCAAATCGTTATGGTGGATGTTCCCGTGGGCGGTAACATAGAGGACGGACATATTAACAAAACAGCGCGAGAAAGGATCGACAGGACGAGAAAGGATCCGTATGTGGAATGGGGAATGTGTAAAGTGCATGGATTCGGCTTGAAAAGCACAATTTCCGAATAAACTAAATAATAAAATAAATAAAATAGGGTACAAGCGATTTCGACCCTCCACAGCACGGCCAGCGCTTTTGTCGAACAAGGCTGGCAAGAATCACTCTCGGGTGACATTTTCTCCAGCTGTAGCACGCCACTCATATGCCAAGACATCAACCGGGACGACGCAGGGGAGTCCGCCGATAACTCCGTGAATCAGCCTGGGGTGATGGGAAAATCCGCAACTCCGCCGCGACCGTCCGCGGCTTGTGTAATGACACCACCCAGCGGGAGATGGCCGGACATCACCAGAGCGACCCGACCGGAAACCCAGCAAGGAAGTGCGTTTCCTAAGCAGCCGGGGATCTCATTACAAAAAGTCGTCTGCGTTCGGAGTAACGCGCAGGCGACAGAGGAAGAGGTGTCCGAAGCGGATGCCACTCGCTCGGATAAGAAACTCCCGCGTGGCGAGCGAGAGGATTTTCCCGGTTCGAGATATGATTACGTAATGTGCTCAGTTTGTCCGCTAGTCTGGGACGCCACTGGAGGTGACGATGTCGTTGGTACGGGGAAACTGGGACGCCACTGGAGGTGACGATGTCGTTGGTACGGGGACACTGGGACGCCACTGGAGGTGACGATGTCGTTGGTACGGGGAAACTGGGACGCCACTGGAGGTGACGATGTCGTTGGTACGGGGACACTGGGACGCCACTGGAGGTGACGATGTCGTTGGTATGGGGAAACTGGGACGCCACTGGAGGTGACGATGTCGTTGGTATGGGGAAACTGGGACGCCACTGGAGGTGACGATGTCGTTGGTATGGGGAAACTGGGACGCCACTGGAGGTGACGATGTCGTTGGTACGGGGAAACTGGGACGCCACTGGAGGTGACGATGTCGTTGGTACGGGGACACTGGGACGCCACTGGAGGTGACGATGTCGTTGGTATGGGGAAACTGGGACGCCACTGGAGGTGACGATGTCGTTGGTACGGGGACACTGGGACGCCACTGGAGGTGACGATGTCGTTGGTATGGGGAAACTGGGACGCCCCTGAGGTGACGATGTCGTTGGTATGGGGAAACTGGGACGCCACTGGAGTGACGATGGATCGTTGGTATGGGGAAACTGGGACGCCACTGGAGGTGACGAGTCGTTGGTATGGGGAAACTGGGACGCCACTGGAGGTGGCGATGTCGGTGGTATGGGAAAACTGGGAACAGATATCGCTAGGTGGCAGTGGCCGCGGATCCGGGGGGTAGCTGCCCCCCCCCCCCCCACACTCAAGAAGTGGGGGGGGGGGGCAAACATATGATTTCCCCCCCCCCCCCATAATTTGTAAGAAGGACCCTCCAAGAAGTTGACCTGAGGGGCCCCAGTTGCCCCCAGCCAGCCTGAGGGGACCTTGCAGGCCGACAGAAGGCCCTCAGTCGGCCTGAGGAGGGGAGGGGCTTGTAGGAGCCCGATGGAGCCTTCGGTAGGCCCTGAGGAGCCCATTGGAAGGCCTGAGACTTCAACATGGGCCTGTCAGACGCTTTTTTGCAACCATTTAGGGGCCCTACAAAATATAGTGGCCTAAATCCGAGGAGATACAATTTCGCACATTTTTTTTGGATGAGGGCCTTTGGCCTGGAGGGGTCATTTGGCTGAGGGGGCCCCCTGGTTTCATTTTCCCCCCTATCCGAAATACGATCCGCCGCCACTGGAAGGAGGTGACGGTTGTACTGGGCCGTATAATGGATGCCAAAAGAAGGATGGCGCCGGTTGGATCGTAAAACGCGGAAACTCGAGGGTAGTTGACCCTATCCTTCAAACCCCAATGCCACGGCCCCAGGATTCAAGGACACTTTTTTCAAGAAAACTTTAGCTATGTCAGCTATTTTATGTGCCATTTCCTCAAAACGAAAATATCATCTTCGTATTCTGCCACATAAAAAGTCACGCATAGTAACGAACTATTGGTGTAATTGAAAAACATCAAAATAACTTTAATGTACCACTAGAACCGAATACAGTCCAAACTACATGCGCTTATTAAAGCGTTGTGGGATGAATTGCAGGATAATGACATTATGCATTTCGATGGGTGTTTTCTCTTTTGTCTGTGAAATAGGCTTTAACTTCAAGAGGTAGCTTTGCGGCCGATGAATGTAGGAATTCAAAAGGGCGGCAGTTCCTTAGGCATTGCTCCCAGGGGTCGATGCTGATGTGTTTTGCCAACCGCTACTCATACAGAGGAGTGGCTATGAAAGAGCGACATAGCAACATATGAGCTCAGTGATGGCTGTGCAGTTGCAGTGCGCACTCATCTCACCATCCACCAAGTGACTGTTATATAATGACCGGTGGTGACAAGGTCGCGTCCATCGTTCGCAGGCTGAGTTCGCCGGGCAAGGAAGGGATACCAAAAGTTATAGGGCACATCTTAACAGCCAACATAGGTTAAACATGATATTTTGCTCCTTCGAACACATTCATTTTGTCCAAACGGCGTTGTAACTAACCTCGGCAAAAATTGCCGAGACATCAGACAGACGGCTGATGAAACAGCACCTGAACGTCACACCTCCTCAAATCTCTGAATTCCTGCGAGAAAGTCATATCACACCAGGACACCCACATTAGGCACACAGACCAGAGTTAGCCCCATGCTGCGATACCAGGTCGGCCACACGCAGTGCGGCCCTTATCGCGGACGAGCGCCACGTTTCCCGTTGCGGGAGTGGTCCGGCCGAGGTAGCGTCGCAGCAGCCGCCGCCGCAACCCTGCTATCAGCGAGGCGCCACCGCCGGCTGCGACGGTTCCGGACACTCGGCCTTGCTGCCTCTCCGGGTGCAGCCGCTGCGGTATCAACCCCGCTCGACCCCCCCCCCACCCCCCGACCCCACCGCCTGGCGGCGCAGCGGTGGCGAGAGTGCGGCGCGGTGGTGCGCCGATAGTGTCACCGCTGTTTACTGTGC